>SMDT01001342.1:0-97026 GCA_005392925.1 Aquilaria sinensis | reverse complement strand
TTGTTCTCTGTATATGGTGTTCAGGCATGTATGCTCCATTACAGCATTGAAAAGTTCAGATTATTATACTGGCTTACTGGAATACTTTGTTTTTTTCTCCTTGGGGGGGTTCTAAAAAATGTCAGTTGCTCTTAAAATTTGAACCCGCATAAAAATGACACTTGCTTGACCTGATATAAAGATCATCATTAATTCAGAAATTTTCGAATCCTGGAACAGAATATAAGCATATGACTTAACCTTTCATAAACCTATGTGTCATTGTCTCTTCAGTCTTTAATCAGTTTGGAAGACTTTGAAGATGCTGAGCCCGATGTTCTTGCAAACTCCAGCTCTGCAATCTTGGAGCGTCTTAGTGAAAAGGGAATTATTTGCAAAGGTGCCCTTAAAGCCCTCTGCAAAAAGAAGGGTCTCAATGTGGAGGTACTGGACTCTACGATATAGAGAAGTAGACCATTTCTGCTATTATTTTATGCTCGATAAATTAACACCAATAAGCATGGATTTGTGCCTTTTCTGTTCTTCCAAAATGTACTGGCACTGGTAGTTGCCTTTGGTTGAAAATTGGAAGAATGAACTTGTTAAGGTTTAACAGATGTCAGGATGGTGGCAGGGAAATCGTAATTTATTTTGCCTGAGGTTTAGGAGCCTCGGTTTGATTGCTACAAATCTATAAGACCTGCCTCAGACTAGCTGTTAATACCTATATTATATGCCTCTGCATTTTCAAATGAAGACCTAATGTTTGTAAATGATTGATGTTCCCCCCCCCCCCCCAAGGCACAAGGTTGGGTGAAACTGCACTTTGCTCCCTCTTCCAAAAACCTACAGTTTTCCTCCTGAAGCTGTGCTGCCATTGACACCAGTGAGGAAAACAAGACTGTTACATTTAAGTTGTGGAGAATTGATAGTTTAAATTGTTCACTAACTGTCAAATTATTATTAGGCAGTTTAAAATTACATTTACTGGAAAATTGGTAACATACAGTTTAGTTTATGATTTCCAAAGTTGATCCCAAAAAGTAAGGGACACCATAAAAATGGTTATCACATGCAGGGGGGCAAAGTGTAGTTTCACTCAGCCTCAGGGGTTCTTTTGAAATTTACCCTATGTTTAAATATGGATCTATTCTCTTGCCTGTAATGCAATTTGAGACCACTGTTTCCATTTATCATCACTACAGACTGGTATATTTGTGCTGAACTGTCTTCAGAGAAGTTACTGAAACTTACAGTATAAATACATGTTAGACGTACAACAGCAAGCTTCATATTCCAGATTGTTCCTTGTAATCCATCAGAATTGCATTTTGGACAGAATCGTAATCAAGCAATGTTTTTCTCCCACTGATATGTGCTGCAAGTACAGGCAGTTGCCTTTTTTATGCTCAAAACCCTTTGATTTGCCAATATGACCTGATGAACATTAGTTCATATCATTGATATCTTTTTAATCTGCTGTACAGGAAGCTATATTGATAGGCATTGACAGCCTCGGAGTGGATGTAAGAGTTTACTCTGGACTGGAAGTAAAAACTCATCGTTTTCCCTTCAAATTTAAGGTAGGCAAGTAGATGATGCATTTTTCACTACTTCACTGTGTAGCTGATGATTGGAAAAAGTTGCCGTAGTTTTTTTTAAAAATAAATAAATAAATGAAATTTTTTTATATTTGAGAGTGTAACTTATTGAGACCAAAATTATTGGCGAGTGCTGATTGTGTTTGCATTTTGGTTGGTCTGTTGTGTTATGGGTTGCATCCCATTTTCTCAGCAGTGTGACTATTAAACTTAAACAATATGGTTATCGAGAAACTGTATCTCTCAATTTTCAAGATAGAAATTTTTTATTCATGTTCGTGTTTTTTTTTTTTTCGGTTTATTTCTTCGTTCCTTAAATTATGAAGATATGAGCTGAGGAGCATCCAGTTTAGTCAGTTTGTGTGACTGCGTGAATGGGATTGCAATTTTAGTAGCTTACAATAGGCGCTGAAGTTCAAATTCGAGTTTTGTTGCAAGTCCCTTTTCCTGAGAACTTTCAGTCAGACCGGACAGGCTTATTTCAGGATGTGTTGGGGCCCATTTCTTTCTTGTTTACTGGAGTCTCTATTCTGTATCATGATAATCTTTGCTCCATTGCATTTGCATCAATCACCCTCATGGTACTCGAGCTGAGGTCTAAACCTGCATCACTGTCTGAGCACAGATTTCTGCTTTTTTTTTTGTCCAATCATGAACTCTTCTCTATTCATCTGACAGTGAACTTGTTTTGCAGGTCACGTCTGAGATTTTAGCTGAAAAGCAAATTCGGAACCTATTGCTCCCGAGATCTAGGCGGAAGAAATTCAGAACTCAGGAAGACAGTTATAGGGGTTGAGTTGAGGTTCTTCTTAACAGTACCTGTTTTGCAGAAGATTACATTGTCCAAATAAGAGCACGCTTTGACCAACAGTTTTGTAACATATGTTTGAGGCTCTTGAATAAAGGAATAGATCAGATGACAGGGTAGCATCTGGAGTTGTTACTAAGCTGGCCTGATCAGCTCTCTTTAGTTGGTATGTACATCTAAAAACTTGTCTTGTTTTCTCCAATAAGAATCGTTAGCATTGCTTAAATATTTGCCATCAGGGTAGAAAGCGTAGAAGATAAGGCAACAACATGAACCAAAACTGGACCTGCTGAATTACAGGTCGTTTAAATTCTTGCAAAGCACACCCTCAACGTTACTGGGAAAAAAAATCATCTAAAAACTTCATCGTCTCACTGCAACCAATCAACAGGTTCTGTAGAAACATGCCCCTGCTTCTCATGCATGTATTACATCTTGGATGCGCTACATGCCAAGGGCCGGGACCGACTTGTTCAATGCCTACATTTCGGCATTAGATGATTGATTTCCATTCCCAGCTTCCTCATCAGGTTGTTTCCTTCTTCTTATATCGTCGCTAGCTACATCGTGATGATCCAGATCTTTATCACCCCTGCAGAAGGATATCAGTTCCCTTAGTGCAGAAACTAGTCAAGATACGGAAACTAGTCAATGATAACAAACAAAACAGAAAAACACCAGTAGTTCCTTTCTGGTTAGATGTTATTTATATCACTCCTAAGAACAAAATTTTACATATCAATTGTGCGAACGGTAATCAACTTTACCCTGAATAGATAATAAGTCCGACTGTCACAGCAGCAAAAGCCACAAAGTACATCCAATCAACCTGCGAAAGATTGATTGTGTCATAAGCGTAATAACATTTACTGGACAGGACAGCCAGTTCAAGTTATATTTGTATTGTTCATGGTGCAGCAGACTCCCATACCTTCTCATGATAAGTGAAAATGCGAATTAAGACGGACCACATGTCTGAGGTGAGCAAGGAGAGGTTAAACATTGTTGAGCCACTAATCTGCAACACTCATGAAAGGGAAGCCAAGAATGTTCATGGGATTAGATGAGTGCTTGAATGGTTTTTTATGCAAGCATTTTCAGATCTTCAAGCTTCAATTGGAAAGACTTTGGTTCCGTGATGCTAAATCTCATGATTATGATACCCATGTTGATGTACGGAATTACTTTCAAACAGGATCACAAGGATGGGTATAAGAAGTAGATCACTACATTGTTTCAATAGAGTTTAGGATACCTTCTCGCACCAGCTCTGCATATTCTGTTAAGTGGTATGCATGTAATCTCACATGACTAAGGTTAATTAATATGCTTCTAAGGAAGTTAGAATCCCTATTTTCATGATTGCTTTGATCAATATATGATTTCGAGATGTCACCATAGTGATGGCTGGTTAAGGTTAACTAATTTGTCAACACTTTATATTCTGGGGAGATTGAGGTCTTCCCACTCATTGCCAGGGTGGTGGGTTGTAGTTGTTTTGCCTGTTCGTTAGCTAATTCATGCTTTACATTATGGTGAGGCTTCTCCGGTTCAAATAAAAAAAGAAAGAAAGAAAGAAAGAAACATATTCTACTTAACATTTTCTGCAAGTCCAGATTCATACCTTAAGTAAAACTGGCACAAATGAGTAGAACAGAAACATAGCCATGGAAAACCCAAGAAAGGGCAGTGCCTGAAATGACATGCCCAAAAAAATTAGATTGTTGAAGAAAATCAAATAAGCATTGCCCGGGAGATTAGAAAGCAGATGAACCAATATATACATTCAAAGCAACTACTAATTACTCTGGATAATTCAGTAGTGATTTTTGCCCTTTATGCATAATGTATATAGCAGAAGGTCATCTCAAATAGAATGACAATGACAATGGTAAATGAAGATAAAGATTTCTTACTCCCAAGGACTTGAGGAAGCAAAAGTTCTCAAGTAAGTTCAACTTTTAGTGCCCAATGAAGCATGCAACTCTTAATTTATACAACCGTAAGAGGTTGTGACGTTCACAGTGAACTTAAATACTCATGTTCCGAGGTTGTTGAAGACCGCAAGTGTTTTTTGTGCTCAGAGTCAGATGCAAACCTTGGATAAAGGGATGCTGATGATAAGATGTAGGCAAATGAGATTAAGTTGAGGGTACTCACAGCACTAGCTGACCAGTGTATAGATCTCAGCTCATTTCGTTCTAGTATGCTTCTGAGAAACATCGTTAAGGGCTACTATCTAAGTGAAATGATTATGATCAATAGATTGGACACAATGCTATATAAAAACCATTAGAAACCACGAATTTTGAGACTGATCAACGTTAGCTCTGCACTAAAGGATACATTTGAATTGCACTGATAATTGCGCCAAAGAGGCCTAAGAATGCCATGAGTTCAACTCTATCAGCGTTCTTCACTAGAAACTCCTGCACAGGACAAAACGATGTAGATGGTTTGCTTAAACAATATACTATAAAACAACATACAAGACAGAGGGTGTGACAAGTTGGAAATTCAACACTATATACTGAAGTAGCCCATACAGACATAGGGAGGACAGATAAACTAATTCCCCTGAAAACAATTTTTTCCATAATCTAAAAGATAATTGAGCCTCACAAGAGAGAAATATCAGGAAACTAGTAGTCTACACAAAGGAAATATGGAGGAGGAGGAGATATTAACCAACATAAAGTAATTCAGAACAGCCTACGACAAAGATATGCAACGTACCTCACTGACATTACTAACAGCATACAATGTTGCCCCTGCTATAACAAGTATATCTCCTTTACGAGGATTGCTGCCTCCTGCGATCAAAAGTATCAGGTTGGATTTCGGGAAGTTAAGAAAAGGTATATGAAGAGTCACTATATAACCAGGTCCAGCCTCAGCAAAGAAGACCACTTGTAAAACATCTAGATTGCAAACATCATGGGGTAGGTTGTTATCAGCACTTGCACTCCAACCCCGAAGGATGAATTTTGGCAAGTGGTTCAAACATCAGTTCTAGATTCGCTCATCAAGTAAACAAGTCTATGGAAACTAGCTTCAGTCAGAAAATGTTTTGGTCTCTGACTGCTTGATTCAGTAGACTTGGACTGCCAGTTAAGGTATACATTTGACCAATGTAACAAGTAAGAATAATGGGGAGAATTGACAACTGCTAAATATGGAAAATGAGCAGCAGAAATGATAACTGGTATGGCATGGCACACAAAAAGGGAGAGAGTGAAATAATTGTGTCAAAAAGAGTAATTTTGCAGTTGGAGATCATAGATTGCACCAAAACTGGATCGACCAGACAGACTCATTAGTTTGGCATTGAAGGTCAAGTGTCTCACCTGATCTGTCACCTGCATGAACATCTGAGAAAAAAACCATCACAAGGCCGGCAACACAAACAAGAACACCAAGTATCTTTTTATATCTGTACTTTGTTTTCAAGAGGAGCCGAGTGAGAAGCATCACAGCTGGGATAGCCCAGCAGTCCAGCAGCATGACACTGGTTAGAGATGTGTACTGATAGGCCTTTACCACTGCACATGGAACGGAGAGGTGATTGGCAATCTTTTAGAAAAATTTTCAAAAAGCCAAGTTCATATTTACTGCAAACCTGAACTAAAAACAATACTAGATTATCTTATGTGTAGAAAAACATGATTATCCAGTGAAATTTGATAAAAGTAATGTAGATTAACGAGAGATTAAATGGATTCTTGCAAAAGAAATTAGGTCCATCCCCTTCAAAGTTTGGGATATTATTGTCTAGGCATATTTAGTGTACATTAAACAGGAAATAAGTAGCGAATAAAAACCAGGAAATTTCAGTTTTAGAAATTATTACTGAAAGAACAGTTATTTCTATAATAACATCCTGAGACACTTACCAAGAAAATTGGCCTCGACATCTACCAATCCAAGAATGACATAATAATACCATTTTGCCTGAAAAGATTCAGAGCATGAAGTGATCATCCTAAAATTTGCTCAAGACCTCCTTCCAACTTAAATAACCATAAATAGCTGTAGCATCTCTTCATAAGTAGACGTTTCTACAGCTAAGGGAAATTCATAATATAGAAAAAAAATATATGTAAAAGCAGAAAGAATACCTTCAGAAAAAAATATGTAAAAGCAGAAAGAATACCTTCAGTGCTCTCTTTCTGTAAAGCATGAAAGATCCGTAGACAATAGCCAGTAACATGTAATTCAGGAAAGACTGTGAAGTGGGTGCATTGATCCCTATATTCAGCACAGAACAAGTTCATTAACAGCGCAAGAATTAGATGTAATTAAACATACTATATGATAATAGTATAATCTTACAGGGCATCCTGTCTAAAATTTTGCAACTATGCTTTTTGCATGAACATATAGTGTTAAAAAGTTAACTGACACGATAAATTTCATGCCACAGACCTTGACGTAGCTGGGATTGAAGTGCAGTATAATGATGGTGATGATGATGATGATTATTATTATTATTATTATTAGTATAATCTTAACACAAATTTTGATCAACTCCCTACCTCCTGAAAAGCTAGCTCTCTTCACTTTTGCAAATGAAGTTTGGCATGTGTCATTAGATAGTGACTTATGCATTTCTGTATTCTTACATTGAGATAGTAAAAGTCATGTGCCCTATAAATCCGATATCAAAATTCACATTTTACATCTCTTTTCAGAAATTGTGTCCTGTAACTGAAAATCTGAGGCAGAAGGTCTGGCTGGCACCAATGTCATCATTGGAGGTTGGAGAAGCTATCTTAGGAGAGCCTTTAATGTCAAAGGTCGAAAAATATTATCTCCATCATTGATAAATTATTTCAAACCTGAAGCTAATAACAAACCCTATTGCCAAATAGGGCCCAATAATTCAACACAAGAATGGAGTGGAATCATTCTTGCCCTTCAAGCTTTATCCTCGGGAGTAGAATGGTGGAACATAAGGAAGAATCTCTTAAATAACGAAAAACAAGATAAATAACGAAACTAATACCAGTTCAAAATCAGCACGACATTTGAAGACTATCTACCAATTATTAGCTGGAACCAACCAAGGATAAAACATATAATCAAAGAAAGGGTACAACCTCGTTTAGCGAGTTCAGAGGAAGTGAAGCCGGTTGAGGATATAAGAAGGGACAGAAACTGACCCAACCCAAGTCCCACCAGTGTCTTCGTCGTCCAAAATTCTTTTAAATTCATCATTTTGTATCCCCAACTACAACCAAAACAATCATCAAAATGAATGCTTGAAACCTGGAAACAATATAAAAGACTGGCTTTCGAGGCAGCCTAAACCAACGAATGTGCAACACCCTGTTGTTTCTTGCAGGAGAAGTGATTCTGGAAGTGAACTAACGAAGATTGAAGAACGAAAGATACAGTGATCCGAGAGGCAGCCGCTAATCAAAAGGTGTGGAAATTGTGAAGACAAATATCAGCCATCAAGTTTTCAGAGTTTGACGGGCACAATACCACTATCTCTTGTTCCCACAAGTTCGTGTCGCCCGTGATAGCGGAAGAATATAAATAGGAGGGAAAATTACCTAGACCTACCGAGGCATACTCTAATCTATACATGTATTTCCTATATTTCAAATACCTACGTATACCCCCTCCAAAGCTAATTCCATTAATGATCGTTAAAAGATAAAAGATAAAAGATAAAAGATAAAAGAGAAACAGCCCAAATTTACCATCCTAGCCTTCTTCATTAAAAACTTTGTCCCCAAATGTTGCAATTCTATTTTCCCAACCAAATGAAATGCTTCTCTTTCTCGCTGCTCTTTCTCTCTGCTCTTTGCTCTTGCTCTCAATCCCGCCCCATCAACTCCACCGGCAATCTTGACCTCCCAGCTCCTTGCTGCCGGTACTGCTTGCTTCCTGGATGTCCTAAGTCGCTCCTGTGCCGCCTATCAACCTAATCATGCTTCCCGGTCGTGAATTAAAAAGGGATCTCGTGGACGACCGCAGCCGGGCTTATGTAAGAAGGATGAGGAACAGAGGCAGTTCAGGGGCCACCAACCAAATCGTCGACGGAAACCATGCCTCTGGTGATGAAATTAGAGATGCCTGTGGTCATAAAACGCATCTGGGTACTGCGGTAGCAATGTTTCTAGGTTTTCGGCGCGGTGACAGTGTGCCACCTGAATGGGCTTTGCTTCTCATCAGTTGCAATTCCTCGAAATTGCGCCTGGTCTGTGTGTCACCGAATGGGAATGGACTTGGATTCTATTACAGAGATTGGGGTTTGTTCGATTGATCTTGGAGAGAGGAAATTGGGACTAGAGTTTAGATTGTGGAAGGTGGAGAGGTTCGTATATTGGTTTTGTTTTCCTAAGTTGGGAGATAAAGTTTCTTTCGTCAGATTGTTTTGATTCCTGAAAAAACTCTGGTTTTCATTTTGAGATTAGCAGTGAGATGGACGCGAAAGTGAAAGAAAGTGGGAGGGATTAAGGGAGACGGGGCCTATCTTGTTAGATTTAGAAGTTAGTGCGGCAAACTTTTTAGGTAAAACAAGATAGGAGGGCAAAAGTAGGCTTTTTTTTTTTTTTAAAGTCATAATTGTCATTAAGGAAGTTAAATTTTTAGGGGAATAAGTATGTGTATTTGAAACAGGAGGATACAAGTGTAGATTACGGTATATCTTAGAGGGATTTTGGTAATTTTTCCTAAATAGTATAAACAGTGGAGAGATGGTATTATCAGATTTTAATAGCGACATTAGTCGTTTGGCTGATTCTGTGCCCTTCAAAGTGCGGGGGCAGGCTTGTGGAAAAAGCGAAAAGCGAACTCCTGAGTACAAATTAGTGATGCAAGAGGAAAAAGTAGCCTAGTACGATTTGAGTTATGGTAACTAGGAGATCTTCAACACGTGATTATAATGGCCTAGAAATTCAATACTTGAAGGACCTAGAAAACATTTATCTTTTTGTATAAAAAAAACAATTATATACTATGAAAAAAGAATAAATTTCGAAGGTATTAATTACTTTATAAAAAGTGTTACGCAAGTATCACGCTAAATTTAAATTAAAATAAGTCAAAACGAAAAATATAATTCTTTTAGAAAAGCAGGAAGACCATGTATGACTTTCTTTTTTTTAATTACATCATTAAATTTTAATAAGTTACAATTAACCCGCACAGTTATATTTCCCATCTCACAAGAGCATACTGCTAAAATAGTAATAAACGTACTCATATATACCATACGACAACCATTGAAACAAGTAGACATAGATGCATTAGAACACAACTTAAAAAAACGCAAAATTGGTACCTTCTATTGATTTCACATGAATATCCAGCCTTAACCAACAATGGTTTTAATGTCACCTTTCAGACACTCCAGGAACCAAGCCCATGATTTCATGCATTCCACTTCAATAACGGCCTAAGCTAGAGGGTACATTTAGTTATTTCCATCATTCTCAACTGCAGTTAATAGTTGACCTTTAACAACATTTTTCAAAAAGCAGTTATCAAGCCCCAAATAAGGTATGCATCCTTCTATAAACCCTATTTTTAGTACTGCAAAGCATACATAAAACCTCCTAAATATAAGATCCTCTCTTTGTGTTCTATGTATAACATCTATTGATCTTAGCTCCTAGATATTATACTCAATTTATTGACTGACTCAATTCTATTCTTTCCCCATTAAAAATAATTCATTATTTTTATTTTTACTGATTTTTTTATGCCTAAAACTAATGTCATTTAGAAACCAACAGTTTAACTAAATTAATAATAGCCTGAATAAAATTTTTAAAAAATTAATTAATTTTCTATGAAATTTTTCATACCAACCATGAAAAGGAAAAATAAATAAAGTACCTAAATTTTTCAAATTTTTTTTTTTAAATTTGGGACTTCTTTAAGGGCAAAAATGACAAATCTACCACTGGAGTTTAGGGGAAAGTAATTTTGTTCTCTAAATTTTTTTTGTAGGTGAATTTTTCATTAATCTTTTCAAACGGTGTAAATTTATCATTAATTTTTTGTTTTGGAAGCAAATCTGACACAAGATGTTAAAATTGCTTATATAGCAAACATGAAAAAAAAATGAGAAAAATACAAATTTTAATTCGAGTTTTTTTGGTTATAAGTTTCTACATCTATCATTTTCACTCCAGCAACCCCTTACGTCTTATCACCCTTCCACCCTTTTTGCTACCAACACTGTCTCCACTCCACACATTCTAACAACGTTCTTTAAAACAAACTCTAATCAAATATAGTTCAATTGATGCAAATGAGACTAAATTCAGAGGTACTGCAATTATAGAATAAAGGATGGATGGGAGCGATTAAGGGTTGCTAAATTACAATAAGAAATGTGAAAACAATAAAAGCGATTAAGGGTTGCTCAATTATAATAAGAAATGTGAAAACAATAAGGCTCAATAATATGAGTGTTTGGTTAAACACAAGATTTTAAATCATTTAGGTGTTGTGAAATGTTTGGGTAGTTTGGGTTAAAAAGAAAACTTTTAGAGACTAATTTAAGAGTTGTATCATAAAATATTCCCTAAATAAACGAAATACTTATGTCGTTTAACGGTCGGTGGCACAATTGCCCACAACAAAAATGTCAATGACAAATTTTCTTATAAAAAAAATTTAGTGGCAAAATTACTCTTTTCCATAAATTAAATTTTAGTGGAAAATTTACCTCATTTGCCCTTATTTAAATACAAAGTTTCAATTAATATATAAGTTAATTAAATAATCATTATATATCAAAATAATTGATAATAATTCATCTTTAAAAATCCCTGCATGATGGTTCAATTAAGTAGGACCCTTCTGACAGTGAAATGGAAAGTGGTTGACTGTGTTCATTAGTAAGCAACTCATTCTTCTATAACTCACTTGTTTCTAGCTTTTAAATTTCCATTCTGAATACCAAAAAATATAAAAATAAATAAATTAGGGAGAAAATGGTTCATGATGGTTCATTACGTGACCTTTGCGTGATGAACGCATCACACTTCAGTTGATCATATAGATCCTTCTGAATGTTAGGCGAATCTGATCCATGGGAGAGAAGATCAGGAGCGTAGCCAGGATTTGTGCTTAAGGGGGTGGCACGAAGGTGTGGATGTGAGTATATTGTTCGTTGGTCATTCATTCTACTAAAATTTAGAAAACTTACAATTACCCGCTGAGATTTGTCATAATTTATAGTTTGTCCCATTTTATTTTTGAAAACCTACACATTGTCTCATGTTTTCTTTACACTGTTCAATAATAACTTCTAAAATTATAATTTAAATTATACGATAATTATCTTCCAATAATTTCAATCCCCCTAATATTTTATTTTTGTAGTTAAGAGCGTTAAGTGCATCATTCCACGGTCAAAGTATTGACCTTTTGACAACTTTGACCGTCAAATTGTGTTGATTTTTCCTCATTGTCTTAGTTTTTCTTGGTATTTTTGCTCATTACAGGTGTGATTGAGTGTTACGGACGGGGCATTAGAAGCAAGCTTGAGTGGGACGGCATTTGGACGAAGGACGTGGAAGAAGTGCAAAAACGAAATTCGGTGCCGCGTCGCCAGAATTCACTCAGAATTGGCGACGCGTCGCCCACGTTATAAGTGTTCTGAGTTCCTGATGGTCAGCTGGCGACGCGTCGCCAGAACTCGACCCAGGCTGGCGACGCGTCGCCAGCGATGCTCTGTTTTGCCAAAAGCTCGCATTTTGATGGTCCCCCACTATTTTTCCACCTAATGAGCTGGCTTGGATCGGTGATACTTATCCTTTTAGGGCTGGAATGAAGAGGAGGTATAAATAGAAGAAGAGAAAGAGTCCAAAAGAGAGCTTATTGGCTGATTTTGATCTAGACCCGACTGGAGGCGTATTGAGCTTTTTGGAGGCGTTCTTGGGAAACTGGAACCAGAGGATTGTTGATTTCGAGCGTACAAACGTCGAGGGGGTTTTCTGGGTTTCTTCTCTTCTCTAGTTTGAGTTGTATGATTTTCGTTGTCATTGTTATTATGGATTTGTTGATGACATTAGCTATGGATCGTGAGTAGATTTCTTTACCTTTCTAGGGTGACTTTCCTCCCTTTGTTACTTAATGAAGTTGTTTTGTGTGTTTATGGATGAGTTCTATTGTGTTGTTCCTTGCATTGAGCTTCTTGTTTAATGAATGGTTGGCCACCATGTCTAATGCACTAGACCATTAAATCCTTGAGAAAGGTTTTAAGGATGACAAAGAGGAATGGAAGGGGCATAATGTTAACTTAGATTAGAGATAATATAAGTGAACATTAGGCATTAAAAGAAGGTTTATCTCTTCAACCACCTTAAGTTAAGTTGGAGCTTGAGTAAAGCCCAAGTTAGTGGAGGGTGCGCAAACCTATCTTGAGAAAGGGGTCTTTGATTTGAAATCTTTTTGACCACACATGGCACTTCACATTTGGGGACCAACTTTATTAAGTAGCAAGGGGTAGGAAATGAATCCTAGAGGGGTAGTCACACTTATTCTAAGTTTTATCTTTAGTATTTTTCATCTTCTTTAGAGTCACTTTTCTTGTGTTGATTAAGTTAGGTAACTTGAGCAACTTTGATCTTTCAATCTAGATAAAATTACTACTCTCTTGGGATGACACCCTTAATTACTCCTAGTATACAACGATTCCGTTCGCTTGCGGGTTTTTGAGGGTTAAATTGATAAACTCTTGATTTTCACAACAAAGTTTTTGGCGCCGTTGCCGGGGAGTTTTGATTTGATTTTTGTCTTGATTAGTGAAAATTGGTTACTCTTGTCTACTTGATTTTAGTTCTTATAGTTAGTGTGTTCCCTTCTTGTCAATTTGTAGGTACATCTAGTGCATGACCCGGAGCTCTTGTTCTCATGTGTTACCACTTGATCTAGAAATTGAGAGAAGCTTGTGAGAACTTCGGCTAAGGAGTAAGGTGATTGAAGAAGAAGATACTAGTACTTTCGATTCCGTCAACATGGAAGGGAACCAAGAAGATGACTTGAGGAACCTTGGACGAGAAAGAAATGTCAATGCCATGGATCACAATGGTGTTGAGGAGGTAATGGACAATGGAAATGGTGCTAGAAGAAGAGGAAGGCCGGTACTTGATTATTTTCGACCTCAAAGGGTAGAAGACCATGACAACATGATAAGACCGGTGCCGCTTCGAGGGCGAGCTTTTGTGATTCCTAGCCATGTCCTTCAATTGGTGGAAGCTCATCCCTTTGGAGGGAATCTTGAGGAAGATCCAAACAATCATATCAAGAGGTTTGTTCGTTTATGCGATACTTTTGATTTGGATGGTGTGAGTGAAGATGCAAAAAGGATGAGACTCTTTCCATTTTCTCTTGTGGATGAAGCATCGGAATGGTTTGAAAATTTGGAGCCTACTTCGGTTCATACGTGGCAAGAGCTATATGATGCATTTATTCGGAGATTCTTTCCATCTCAAAAAGCGTTTGAGCTCAAGAATGAATTGTTGGCGTTTAGGCAAAATGAATGGGAGTCACTTGCGGAAGCATGGGTGCGTTTCAAGAGGATGGTGAAGAGAGTGCCCACTCAAGATATTGATCAAGCTCATCAACTTCATCTTTTCTACAATGGTTTGAGTTTGAATACCCGGTTGCAAGTGGATGCCGCCGCCGGTGGTTTCTTGTTGTTGAAAGATGTGGAGGAATGCTTTGAGCTATTGAACAACATGGCAAAAAGTCTAGAGCTTAGTGGCAAACGGATCCCAAAGAAAGGGAGTGGATTGTATGAGGTCAACAAAGATACGTCTCTCCAAGCTCAACTTTCGGCACTCACTAGTATGGTGGCCAAGTTGACAAAAAATCAAGAAAAGGGGAAATTGCAACAAGCCATGGCTAGTGAGGATGTGGATGATGTGGAAGATGCCAATTTTGTGGGTTACCGGAATCCTTACCCACCCAAGCAAGGAGGAGGGAATTTCTTCCCAAGGAACCGTCAACACGAAGGATTCAATTATTCTAACCCCAAAGGCCCTATGCAACCATTAGGTGAGAATTCTAACGAAACGGAAGCATCTTTAAAAGATTTTATGAAGGGCATGATGGGAGAATTCATGCAAGAAGTGAAGGGGATGGCAAGTGGCCAAAACAAGAAGATTGGTGCATTGGAGGATGAAATGAAGACTATGCAAGCTAATACTCAAGCATCCATCAAGAATTTGGAAACTCAAATGGGCCAACTTGCAACTTCTATGAGGCAACTTCAAAAGGGCAAGTTCATACCTAGTGATACGGATGTCAACCCAAGGGAGTCTTGCCAAGCTATTATGCTTAGAAGTGGTAAGAATGTGGTAACGCAAGTTAAGGAACCACCCATTCAAGAAGAATATCCTCCCCAAGAGCCATCCCCTTCAAGTGAAGAAGATAGTTCAAAAGTTGAGGCTAAAAATGCTCTCGACAAGGAGGAAGCACCCAAGCACACGTCCACCCTTCCGTACCCCCAACGGTTCAAGCCAAAGAAGGAGGACACTCACTTTATGAGGTTTCTTGAAATCTTCAAAAAGTTGGAAATTAATATCCCTTTCTTGGAAGCATTAAATCAAATGCCTTCCTATGCCAAGTTCCTCAAGGAGTTGATTACCAAGAAAAGGAAGTTCCTCGACAACGAGCTCATTTTAATGAGAGAGGAAGCAAGCGCCGTCATTCAAAGGAAGATGCCCCAAAAACTCAAGGATCCGGGGAGTTTTACGATACTTCTTGATATTGGGTCTTTCCATTGTGATAAGGCTTTGTGCGATCTTGGGGCTAGTATTAATTTGATGCCCTTATCCATTTGTAGGAGTCTTGGCCTTGGAGAGGTGAAACCTTCATCTATTTGCCTCCAATTGGCGGATCGGTCATTTACTTTCCCAAAAGGAGTGTTGGAGGATGTCTTGGTCAAAGTTGGCAAGTTTATATTTCCAGTAGACTTTGTAGTTTTGGATATGGAGGAAGATCGGAACATGCCGATTATACTTGGGAGACCATTCCTTGCTACCGGGAAGGCCGTCATTGATGTGGAAAAAGGTAATCTCACCTTGAGAGCTAATAATGAGGAAATTACTTTTAATCTTGCTCAAGCCATGAAATCTATTGATGATGAGTTGCCCAAGTGTTACATGATTGATGTGATTGATTCTTGCATTAAGGAAAAAAGAGATGTATTACTTATTGAGGATCCTATTGGAAGAGCACTAGTGTTCGAAAAAGCATGCAGTGAGGAAGATCACGATGTGTTGGGTATTTTAACAACTCTTGATTTTTATGGGAAAGTGCAACTTCAAGGAGAAAGGGTAGAACAACTTTTGTCTTGTGATTCCAAGGAAGAGCTCAAGTTGGAGTTGAAACCCTTACCAAAAGATCTTAAATATGTGTATCTTGGCAAGGAGGATTCTCTCCCGGCGATTATTTCGTCTACTTTAACCTCTTTGGAGGAAGAAAAGTTGATTCGTGTGTTGAGGGATCATAGAAAGGCAATAGCTTGGTCTATTTCCGACATCAAGGGAATTAGCCCGTAAATTTGCATGCATAAAATTCTTATGGAAGATGACTTTAAACCCTCCATTGAAGCTCAAAGAAGGTTAAATCCAAAGATGAAGGAAGTGGTCAAAGAGGAGATTGTGAAATTGCTCAATGCCGGCATTATTTATCCAATTTCGGATTCTCCATGGGTGAGTCCGGTGCAAGTGGTGCCTAAGAAGGGCGGTACAACCGTGGTGGGCAACAATAACAATGAATGGATTTCTACTAGGTTGGTTACCAAATGGAGAGTGTGCTTTGATTACCGGAAGCTCAACAAGGCTACCCGGAAGGACCATTTCCCCCTCCCTTTTATTGATCAAATTTTGGATAGGTTGGCGGGACATGAGTTTTATTGCTTCTTGGATGGTTATT
The DNA here is from genome assembly GCA_005392925.1 of Aquilaria sinensis. Taxonomy (NCBI): domain Eukaryota; kingdom Viridiplantae; phylum Streptophyta; class Magnoliopsida; order Malvales; family Thymelaeaceae; genus Aquilaria; species Aquilaria sinensis. The sequence continues at coordinate 80,727 of SMDT01001342.1, read as the reverse complement.
CGGGGTACAATCAAATTGCTATAGCACCGGAAGATCAAGAGAAGACTACTTTCACTAGTCCTTGGGGCACATATGCCTTTCGAAGAATGCCATTTGAACTTTGCAACGCTCCGGCAACTTTCCAACGATGCATGATGGCCATATTTTCCGATATGGTGGAGAAGTGCATGGAGGTATTTATGGATGATTTTTCTGTTTTTGGCGACTCCTTTGATGCATGTTTGGATAATTTAGCCCTTGTCTTGAAGAGATGTCAAAAAACTAATTTAGCCTTGAATTGGGAAAAATGTCATTTCATGGTTAAATCGGGAATAGTACTTGGGCATAAAATTTCTTGTGAAGGCATGGAGGTGGATAGAGCTAAGATTGTAGCTATTGAAAAATTGCCACCACCTTCCAATGTAAAAGGAGTGAGAAGTTTTCTAGGGCATGCCGGTTTTTACCGGAGATTTATTAAAGATTTTTCCAAGATTGCTAAGCCATTATGCAATTTGCTTGAGAATGATGTGCCATTTTACTTTGATGAAAAGTGTTTGGAATCATTTAAGAATTTGAAGGAGAAATTGGTGAGTGCACCGGTGATGATTCCACCCAATTAGGAGGAACCATTTGAAATTATGTGTGATGCTAGCGATTTCGCCGTGGGGGCGGTGTTGGGGCAAAGGAAGGACAAGCTTTTTCGAGTAATTTACTATGCTAGCAAGACTTTAGATGGAGCTCAACAAAATTATACCACAACGGAGAAGGAGCTTTTGGCAGTGGCATATGCAATGGATAAGTTTCGATCCTATATTGTGGGTTCTAAGGTTGTGGTGCACATCGATCACGCGGCAATTAGATATTTGTTCACCAAGAAGGATGCCAAGCCAAGACTCATAAGATGGATTCTCTTGCTTCAAGAATTTGACTTAGAGGTCAAAGACAAGAAAGGATGTGAAAACCTTGTGGGCGATCACTTATCTAGATTGGAGGGCCAAGAAAAGTCATTGGAGCAACCTATTCAAGAGCACTTCCCGGATGAAACCTTGTTCAAGGTGGAGGGCAAGATACCATGGTATGCAGACTATGTGAATTACCTAGCTTGTGGAGTCTTGCCACCAAACTTGTCTTACCAAGAAAAGAAGAAATTTCAAGCCAATGTCAAGCATTATCTTTGGGATGATCCTTTCCTTTTCCGCTGGTGTGCTGACCAAATCATAAGAAGATGCATCTCAAACGAGGAAGTGAAGGATGTTCTCCACCATTGTCACTCCTCACCATGTGGCGAACACTTTGGAGCCTCCAAGACGGCAAGTAAGGTATTGCAAACCGGTTATTATTGGCCAACTTTGTTTAAAGATGCGTATACTTTTGTGAAAACATGTGATAGATGCCAAAGGTTAGGAAACATTTCTAGGAGGGATGAAATGCCATTACAAAACATTCTTGAGGTAGAAGTGTTTGATTTGTGGGGAATAGATTTTATGGGTCCTTTTCCTCCTTCTTGTGGCAATCACTATATTTTGCTTGCGGTTGATTATGTTCTAAGTGGGTGGAAGCTATTTCCACCCCCTCTTGTGATGCTAATGTGGTTGTTAAGTTCCTTCAAAGGAATATTTTTTGCAAGGTTTGGTACACTTAGAGCTATCATCTCCGACGAGGGGTCACATTTCAATAACAAGATGTTGACTTAAGTTCTATTAAAGTATGGTGTACGGCATAAGGTGTCACTTCCCTATCATCCACAAACGAACGGGCAAGCCGAAATTTCGAACCGGGAGATCAAGAAGATATTGGAGAAGACGGTAGGCATCAACCGAAAAGATTGGTCTCAAAAGTTGAATGATGCACTTTGGGCATATAGGACGGCTTTCAAGACACCTATTGGAATGTCACCATATCGACTTGTGTACGGTAAAGCTTGCCATTTACCGGTGGAGTTGGAGCACAAGTCATATTGGGCGGTTAAGAAGCTCAATTTTGAATTGAAAAGGGCCCAAGAGAAGAGAGCTATTCAATTGGATGAGTTGGAGGAAATTCGCATGGATGCTTATGAGAATGCGAGGATATACAAGCAGCGAACGAAGTTGTGGCATGATAAGATTCTTGTGAAGAAGGAGTTTCAACCGGGTCAAAAAGTGCTACTCTTCAACTCAAGGTTGAGGCTCTTTCCGGGAAAGTTAAAGGTCAAATGGTCTGGTCCTTTTGAGGTGATTAGGGTGCAACCATATGGAGCGGTGGAGCTAAAAGGACAAGATGGATGCATCTTTCAAGTCAACGGTCAACGAATCAAACCTTACTATGGTGATGAACTTAGACACATTAGTCAAACCGTCTTGGCCGAACCCGACCATTGAAAAAGCTTAAAGGCGCCAAGCTAGAGGCGTAAAATCAAGCACTTGTTAGAAGGCAACCCGATGCCAATTATTTCTTCTTCTCTTTTTCATTAGTTAGTTTGTGTAGTGCTTTGTGATTTTCCGCTCATTTGGTATTGTCTTGTGTGCTTGTAGGAATGGGAGACCCATCAGAATGAAGGTGAGGGGAATGAACCACATTTTCTCAAGTTAAGGAGGTACCATGTATTGAATTTTCAAAGGGTATAAGAGTTAGGATAAAAAGATTAGGGGTTATTTTGCAAATGTTTTAAAAATAGGAGGGTGGTTTTGAGACGCTGGCGACTCGTCACCAATATTTGCAAATGTACACAACTTACTCATAACTCTGGCAACGCGTCGCTAGAATGCGTCCAGAATTGGCGACGCGTCACCAAGTTTACAACTGCTATTTTAACCTCGCCTTGCTTTCACTTTTCTCACTTTTACCTTGCTCTTCCACCAAAGAAACCTCTCAACTTTCAAACCCTACCCTTCCGTAAGCATCACGGTTTTATTTTTTGGTATCGATTCATCTCATCAAGCCTCTCATCAAGTAAGTGTCTCTCATATTCTCCCTCCCTTCTGCGTTTTTTAGATGAGATTTGGAGTGAATGGTGCTTGCTTGTGAAGGTTCCGAAAATTACTTGATTTTGCTCGATTCTCATGGATTTCATGCTTGAATTCGATTTGATATGGATACATGTATGTATGGAAAGGGTTTTGTGCATTGGATTATGAATTTGGATTAGAAACCAAGGTTAGAATTTCTCTCATAACAAGGGCTGCGAATTTTCATGGCAATTTCTTGTTTATGCATGTTCTTGTTGTTTGATTGATTTTAAACTTGAGATCTACTTGAAATAGGAGTGGGTCAATCTTGCATTGCTATCAATTTGCTCTGGATTGATTGATTTTTGAGTTGGAGCATTTCCGGAAAAGTGTAATTTGACTGCCTCCATAGCTATTTTGCACCACAATGTGGCTTCGTGTGGTTCGGGTTTTCCTCAATTCTTTGTATTTGATGCATCTAGGTGTTGCATAGTTCAAGATTGAATGATTACTTTGCACTAGGAAGCTTGTTTTCTATTTGTCCCAAGAGCCACATGTTGGTATAGACCTTGATGGGATTTTCCTTGCTACCTTGTTCATGAGCACATAACTAGTATCCTTAACAGCGATTTTGCTTGAATGTTTTGTTTAATAAGCAAATGTATGTTGTATGGCAGTCCAATACCAATATGCATGGTCTTATAATGGTTGGTGCAATATCTTAGAACACCTAGGATGGACGCGAAGTAAGATGATGGATTGTTCTCTTATGCAAGAGCTTTTCAACTATGGTTTGTCAACTTGAAATTGGGGAATGTGGTGGTGAAGGTTAATCCTGTGTTCTTTCAGTCTTCATGTAAAGGAAGTTGAAGTGTATCTTGTGATTTTGTAGGAAACATGCCTCGCAAGTCAGTGCCCACTCACTCTTTGAAAGAAAAGGGGAGGGGAAAGAGGATTCGTCAAGAAGCGCCGCAAGAACCTCCCTATGATACATTTCGTTTTGTGTCCTCTCGGGCAAACAACTACTTTGAGGGGTTCGTGAATCGCAAGCTCACACCGGAACGAGGCTTCGACTTCTCGAAGAAGGAAAATGAGGGGATATTAAGAATCGTGGAGAGGCGTGGATGGCAGCAATGGGTCGCTCATTCTCAAGTGAAAGTGTCCAAGATCCTCATAATGGAATTCTACGCCAACTTGATGGGAGCTTACCACCTGAATCGCCGAGCCAAGGCCTACTTTGTGCGCAAACACGCTGTGCATTATGGGGATATAGTTATCAATGAGCTATTCAACATTAACCCATTGATTGGAGGACAATTCAAAGAGGCTTCCCTTGAGCAGCAGGCTCAAGTAGTATGCGGTCACCCGGTCCATTGGACACTGAGCCGGGATCAGTCTCATAGGAAGCTCTACTTCAGCTTTTCAACTCTCCCCCCAGAGATGAAGGCATGAAACTACTTCATCTCCTCCCGCCTCGTCCCGACTACTCATGTTCGGGAAGTCACCCCGGATCGCTTGGAGATCTTGTACTGCATAGCTTGTGACTTTCGAATCAATGTCGGCCACTTCATCCTGAAGCATCTCCTTCGCGTCGCCAAGTCGAAACGGGGGAACCTGCCTTTCCCTCAGCTGGTCACTACCTTAATGTTGAGGGCCGGTGTTGCCATGGAGGATCCTTCAAAGATAACTTTGGTCATTAAGCCAATCTCTGTGGACAAACTTAGTGGTGCTTCGGAAGGTATCCAGGAGGTAATGTCAGAAGAGGAGGAAGAGGATGCCGCCCAAGAGCAAGAGCAAGTGGAAGAAAGAGAAGAAGAACAAGAGCAGTTTTAGGAGCCCTATCTAGGGGAGGACTTTGGGGGGGCTTCTGATCAGTTAGTCGATCCAGCTACCGCGACTCCGGCCTCTTTGGCTGTAGCACTCAACAAGATGTACTTGATGATGCGAGTGCAGCATGAAGAGTCAGCAGCTCGGTTCGAATCAGTTGGTGGCTCCTTTACTTCTTTTGCCAAGGAGATTCGCGAGGGCATCTCACTTATTGCTGGCAACCAAGAATCTCTTCCCGGGCAAGTCTGATGGGGCCACCAACACCAACAGCAGCAGCAGGGCCTCCCGCCAGAATACCCTCCCTTCCCACCCATTCCACCTCATTTCCACCCCTCCGCATACCAGTGGTACACGCCCTACCCCTCAAGCCACCCACCTCCCTTTTACCCACATTTTGGACCTCCCCATGACCCGTCTGAAGGTCCTTCCTCTTTTCCTCCTGCCGGTGGGTCTTCCGGCCACGATGACATGGGAGAGGAGTAGTAGGGGCGGGAACACCCGCCCCCAGGTATGATTCTTTGACACTCACTTTCCATTGAGGACAATGCTCGTTTTAAGTTCGGGGAGTGGTTGTTTGACTATCATACTTGGTCTCTCTGTTTGTGTTCGTGTCTTTGTTTTAGACTTAGTTGTTTTTTTCTAAGTTTTAAAGAATTGTGGTTGTTTCATTTAGGGTGCATGTTTCTTGCATATTTTGTTTTCCTGTTTTCCTTTCTTCCTTTATTGAAGTTTGATAGGTTGCATATAGAAGCATATAGGTTGAAAGTTTTTTTTTGTAGTCCTTTATTGTTTTTGGTGTCTTTAGGACCCAATGGGGACCATTTTTTCATATGGATGGATGTGGTTACTAGTTTGACTCTCTTGAAGCTTTGATGAATTTGGAAAAATTAGTTTTGATACTTTTGGGTGAATCCTTGATGATGTGTTATAATGAACTTGGGAGTTGTGCTATGAACTTGTGTCTTTTGAGATCCTTGTATTGAGTTTTGCTCTAAAACTTGCCTAAGGACCTAGCAAACTCACAATAGTGCATGAACTTGAAGCATGTGGTCTCATAGGAGGAACCTTCCCACCAAATAACCAATCCCTCTACATTCCCTCATATCACCCTTATTTTGAGCTTTCATTTTCTTGTGGTTATACCCTTGAGTTACCTGAGGTGGAAAAAGGTCAACTCTTGAGCTTAAAAGAAATTGCATTGAGTTGAATTAAGTGGGAAATAATGGCAAGTTTGGGGGATTTATATTCTTGTGTCAAAAAAAAAAGAAGAAGAAGAAGAAAAGAAAAAAATATATACTACTCCGCTGTTTCCTAATATCGAAGTAGGTTGGGGTCTTCTCCTAAGGCAAGAGTTGATCACAGCTCGAAAAGGTGCTTGAAATAAGAGTATGGTTGTAAATAAAATCACCTTGGATTGTATTAAGTTAGTAGCTTGGGCTTAGGCGGAGCTCCCGTTTATGCACTTGCTAAACGGCTAAATACATGAAGAGGAAACAATAGTTAGTTAATAGGTGTAAAGGGTTGGTGAATGGTGGATTGATGCTTGTTCAACTTGATTGTCTCTTTTAAGCACTTGGTTTTATTTTTTATCGCCTCGCTAACTCTATTCTGAAAGTTATCTTTTGGTTCCTCCATTTTCTTTTTAAGCCTTTAACCTGTTGCTATCTTTTGAAAGTAAACCATTTGAGCTTTGAGTTTGGTGCTACCGACCGTAGGGGAATAAGGTAGTGGGTGCTGAATCCTTTTGCAAGCGTTTGGAAAAGAACTTAGTGCAAGCCTCAAGTTAGATGGCACAACTCCTTTAATGGAAATTTAAATCATCTAGGGGGTCATACCTCTAAGGGCTTCACTCTAGGTAGCAAAATTAATTTTTCCTTAGTCACCATTTCTTCTTTTGAAGTCAAACTTAGTCAATCATTGAAGTTTAGATGCAACATTTGGTTACCATTGTAGCTTCTTTGGTGTTGTGTGTTTTGTAGGTTAGGTTGCTAGGAACTAGCTTAGGTTTAAGTTTGGGGGAATTTGTTAAGTGCACAAATCCACGGTCAAAGTTTTGACTTTTCGACAACTTTGACCGTCAAATTCTGATAACTTTTCCTTCTTTTTCTTGGTTTTTCTTGCTTCTTTGGCTCATTACAGGTTTGGACAAGTGTTGTGGACAGGGCATTAGAAGCAAGCTCGAGTGGGACGGCATTTGAACAAGAGAAGCAGGAGAAGTGCAAGATGAAGGCTAGCGACGCGTCGCCAGAAGTCGCGAAGGTTGGCGACGCGTTGCCAACATTATCAGTATTCTGGATACATTTTGCTCATCTGGCGACGCGTCGCCAGAACTCGACCCACGCTGACGACGCGTCGCCAGTGCTGCTCTGTTTTGCCGAAAGCTCGCATTTTTTTGATGGTCCCCCACTCTTTCCACCTGATGAGCTGGCTTGGAAGAAGGGATTCTTATCCCTTTAGGGTTGGAATGAAGAAGGGGTATAAATAGAAGAGAAGAAATAGTCCATAGGGGGCTTCTTGGCTAATTTTGATCTTGACCCATCTTGGAACCTATTGATCATTTTGAAGGCGTTTTTGGAAGCTTGAAGCAGGGTTGATCATCTTGGGAGTTAAATCTTCTAGGGGGTTTCTTGGGTTTACTCTCTTCTCTCTTTTATTTGTGTAATTTTCGTGGATATTGTTGTTATTGGTTTGTTGATGACACTTGCTATGGATTGTGAGTAGATCACTTTATCTCTCTAGGGTGACATTCCTTCCCTTGTTACTTAATGAAGTTGTCTTGTGTTTATGGATGAGTTCTCTTGTGTTGTCCCTTTCATTGTGCTTATTGATTGATTTGTGGTAGGCCACCATAACTAATGTACTAGTTCATTAAATCCTTGAGAAAGGTTTTATGGGTGACAAAGAGAAATGGAAGGGGCATAGTATTAACTTAATTAGAGATAATCCAGGTGAACACTAAAAGTCAAAAGAGGCTTAGTTCTTCAACCACTCTAAGTTAAAGTTGGAGCTTGAGTAAAGTCCAAGTTAGTTGAGGGTGAGCAAGGACCCATCTTGAGAAAGAGGTTCTTGATGTGAGATCCTTTCTACCACACATGGAATATCACTCTTGAGGACCAACTTTTTGAGTAGCATTGGGTAGGAAATGAATCCTAGAAGGGTAGTCACATTTATCCTAAGTTCTATCTTTAGTACTTTCCATCTTCTTTAGAGTCATTTTTCTTGTGTTGATTAAGTTAGGTAGCTTGAGCAACTTTGATCTTTAAATCTAGATAAAATCACTAACTCTCTTGGGACAACACCTTTAATTACTCCTAAGTATACAACGATTCCATTCGCTTGCGGGTTTTTAAGGGTAAAATTGATAAACTCTTGAAATTCACAACAAAGAGACATTATAAATTATCAGTTTTTTCTTACTGTAAATGTATTTTTTTTCCTGTAAATACATATCATTATTTTTTGATAGTCAGTTAGCTGTAAAAAAATATCAAAAATCCTGAAATTTCTGGAACATTAATATTAGCCAGTTTAAGTTAGGATTTTAAAAGTTGTTGTCAGACATTATAAAGGAATGAAGGTGTAAAGTGTAGGCTTATGAAAATAGAGGGGGACAAAGTATAGGTTAGATCAAACTACAGAAGAGAGTTTATAATTTTCTTACTAAAGTTTCTGATTTGCCTAGGACATTAAAAAAAGGATAAAATCCGCCAAAGCCCATCATTAATTTTATAATTTACAAAAAATACCCAACTTTAAAATTATTACAATTTTATATCATATTGATAACGACTAATAAATTATTTTGAAAAATCTAGGGGAGGCGAGAGCCCATTCTCGCCCTTTTATAGTTCTGTCCTTGGAGAAGATAAAGCTATAATATGAAAATCTATATGCACAAGAAAGGACATGAGAGAGAAGATAAGGTGACACCTATCCATTTGTTGAGGGATTAATAGAAATGTTGGTCATCAGGCTTTAGTTCAAGTTGTAGACGAGATGCTGTTCTTTGAGTGTTTGCAGTTATACCTTGGTTGGGCTAAGGACACGTGTGCATATGTTTTGTTTTTACACTTACATCATTTATCCTTCAAGTGTTGCAATCATACTCCTATGATATATTACATGTTTTGAGGATTTTTTTTTGTCACTATCTTTGTTGTAGGAGTTGTATCGATTAGTATTATACAGTTGGACCTTATGGTAATTGTTGGTTCTCCATTATTGGGTAGGTATTGTGTGATTTGATATATATATATTTGTCACGCGAAAAACTTTGGGGAGTTATGAGAAGATCAAAATTGTTCCTGTTCAATGTTTCAGTGTGCAAATGGATAGTCTAGCTTGCCGAAAAGACGAGACATCTACTCTTAAATCTTTGGCCTCCTCCACCACCTCATCTCTAGCACCGGAGACAACAACATTTGCCCATAATCCACGATGGCCAATCCATTACCATCAAAATCCCCAACCTTTCCCACCAGCATTTTACCACGACTCCAAATCCCAATCCAAAGTTGATGCCACCGAATTCAATCTCGCTGTCATCTTCACCACATTGGAGTTACATAAGACCATCCAATCCAGCCTAGGAGCCTAAATTGTTGCACTGGAGTTCTACCATAGGAAAATCACATCGTTAATCATTCATCGAAGAAAAGTTGTCTTTTTCAAGAAAATTGAAGAAAGAAAAGCAAAACTAGAGAAGAATGAAGTAGAGCAATTTGCGAGGTTAAGGCCTCTAACTCATCCCAACATAAATATCTCTACCCGCAGTACGGTAAGGGAGATCTCCCTAGTTATATAATAAACCTGCATCATATTATTGTAATAATAAATCAAGATATTTTTATGGTAACACTGTACAAAGACAAACTATACTATTGGAAACAAGTACAAACTCTTCTCTATTTATGTAAGGAAAATCATATGCCAAGTTGAATAAAAAACAATTACTATAAATTGCACTTAAAAACAATAATTTAGTTTCATTGGTGTTAATTTTAGGACTTGGGACATTTTTAATAAAGATAAAATTCATTTGTTGTCTCTAACCTTTTCGTTTTGTTTTCTTAAAGTCTCCAATGTTCTTATTTTTGTCCTAAACATGGTTCTTCCGTCAATTTTATAGCTAAAGTTAATGGGATCTCAGAAAAATTGCCAACTTTGTTCTTTAAATTTTCTTTGTCTCACTCAAAGGGCAAAGCATCCTCAAGCCTTTAAATTTAACATTTTTTTTGCTCTCTCTCTCATCCATTCAACTTGCCAAACAAAAATTCTACTGTTGATTCTCCAAACCCCTAATTCCTCTCATGTGCCTGCATCTTTTCAAGAATTCTGATGGACTTTTTAAACAAAAAATTCTATTGTTTATTGTTAATGGATTTTTATAGGCTAGATTATCCATTTCTACAAACCCATCTTCGAAACTGATGGGTACAACATCGATGGGTCTACATGAACTCTAATTTCACCGACAATGTTGTCTCATCTTGATCCTTCCAATGTTGGCCTTCTTCGTTTATAGGTTAGTTGAACCTACATAAAAAATAGACCAAGCTAACACATTTTTTTAGCAAAAATGACGAAGGAAATATCCAAAATTGAATGAAGGAAATGAGAATCAAAGACCTTAGGAAAGCATTTGGAGGGGGAGGGTTACATTATCATCATCTTGGGCGAGTATTTGGGCCTAAGATTTTGGGGCTGTGATTTGAGGTTGCGGATGATGAGCTGGGTTTAGGAGGATAAGGTTAGCCGGGTTGTGGGCAGATGGATCACGTGACCTATTTCTCTCCTCTTCTCCTTCATTTCTCGGTGGTAGCATGGTGGCAAGCTAGATTACTGTAGTACCGTGAAGCTAGCTTAAGATAGTGATGAAGGTCATGGCAGAGCTATAATGCTTTGAATGTGGTGATGGGTAACGGTGGGTTTGGATGGAGAAATGGTGGGGTGTCCCTATGAATGATATCACCTAGGAAAGTGAAACCAGGACAATGCGTGCACAATGTAGGTAGACTAGGATGACTAGTGTTGGAGTATTGGAGTTGAAGGCAGTGATAGTATGTTAGGCAACAAAGGCAGCATAAGGTGAATCCTGGGCATTAAAGGCTAGGCTTTATGACAAAGTAGGGACTGAAGCATGGAGAAAAGGCCGGCAAGAGTCACTAAGATGAAGATGAAGATCAGCCTCAATAGACACATTTTCTCTGGGAATAAGTGTGAGAAAGAAAGTGTTAAATTAGAGATTAAGGATGCTTTGAGTGGAAGGAAGAAAATTTAGAGATCAAAGTTGGTATTTTTCTTGAGATTTTATTAAATTTAACTGTGAAATTGACGGAATTACCATAGTTGGGACAAAAATAGAAAGGTTGGGGACTTTAAGATGGCAAAATGAAGGTTAGGAACCCATTTAAGACAATATAAAAAGGTTAAAGACAATGAATGCATTTTGCCCTTTTCAATGAACTTATGAAATTGATGGGTAAATTGCACCCATGGCACTTGACCTTTTATTATTGTTTTATTTTGAACCCTAACATTAAATCCTCACATGGGGAATCCCTAACCTTAATTTTTTGTTTTATTTTAGATCTTTAAAGGATTGAAACTGTTAAAATTGATGGAACTGGTGACATGGCATGCCAGTTATGGGGGATTTGCCATGGTGGAATAAAAAAGAAGAAAGGTAATAAAAAATAAAGAAAACTAATAAACAAAAAGGAAAATATGAAAAAGAAAGAAAAATTAAAAAAAAATCAGACGAATGAGTTCACGCCTTCCAGCCTTGTCGTTGCTATTATTCGAACAAAATTCGAAGGTGTTCGAATGAATTCGAGGTGTTTGGACAAAATTAAGGCCAATCAGATGAATTCAAACAAATGAAGGTATAGAGGTTTTTGAACAAATGTGGAGTGGATTAGCGGATGGAGGTGGAGGGGCGTTTGATTGGCAGACAAATAGGGAGGGGATTGGAGGATGGGGGTGGTGGGGCATTCGATTTCGACCTGAAATGGATGGGGGAAGAATTGCACATCCATCATCCTCCCACTCATCGTTCCAATCATCAAAACCCAAACAACAATAGCTTTCACATCATTCAGCGGCATCTCAACTGCCTTGGCGAAAATTGAAGGCTTCCACATCCTCCGGCACGAATGCTTTTGCTCCCCCATGTGGCGAAATCTAAGGTTTTGGGGACTAATCATCTCCTAATCTTCCTCTTTCACCGCTCGATTGGTCACCTATTCATCCCAATTCGACGATGAACAAATAGGGAGTGATTCAACGGCAAGCAAGGGTGTGATTTGATGGCAAGCAAATGTGTGATCGATGGTAAATGACACAACGAAAAGGCATTGGGCGGATGGCGGAAGGGGCCTCCAGAAAGAGGCATCGAAGAAGTGTTGGGCAGATGGCGAGAGGGGCGGTGAAAGCAACCAGATGTTTTTTGTCCCATTTTTCATACCCTTTTTTATTACTCCCTCCGTCCCTAATTGTTTGCTCCATTTGGGTTTGGCACGAAGATTAAGAAATGCTGAAAGTGTGTATTTTTTTTTCTAATTTTATCCTTGATATACCCTACCCCTTCACTGTTTGCTACACCACTCGTCAGACAAATTCTCTGCTCAACAATATCTTCTTCTCCACCCTACATCGAACTAAGTAGGTATTGAAACAAACAAATCTGGAGGAAGCAAGCACTGAAACAAACAAATCTAGCCATTTAAAAATCAAATAACTATTGAAACAGACAAATTTAAAAGAAGCAAAATGTGGTAGGCCTCACCGTTGAAATCCAGCCATTGCCTTTTTGACATGATCAAATGACGATCGGAAAACCTCAACATCTCGAACAGCCCAAACCCAAACAGATTCAAAAAATAAAAATCCCTAAATCTCAGACACCGACGAAGATCTTAACCTCGCCCTCAACCATGAATTGGCCTCCTCCGATCTCCTCGCCTTCCTCCGATCTCGCCTCATATTGTCAATTTGGCCTTCTCTAATCTCCTCCCCTCATCTTGTTGACGCTGCCTCCTCCGATGTTCTCGCCTTGTTGCCTCCTGCCTTTGATCTCCTAGCGTCGTCTCCTACCTCAGCCTCGTCGCCCTGATCTTTTTACCCTATCGCCCGTCAGCCACCGCCTTAATCTCCTCATTAGGATCTTCACACCCCATTGCCCTACTTTCTCACGCCATTGCTCGTTGCCCTAACCTTCTTTCCCGATCGTCCACCACCCCGATTGCTTGTTGCCTGCAGCCCCGATTGCCTACTGCCTGCCGCCCCGATTGCCAGTCTTGACCATGCCAGTGGTGGCCAACTAGGGCATCAGAGAAACAGAACAACAATGAATGAGAGTGGAGTATAATAGATGGGGAGCGGTATAATTATAAAGTTATCTAGTGAAACTTACTAAAAAAAGAAATTGTGCAAAAAAATTTGGGTAGCCCAAAAAGGAAAGTGGTGCGAAGTAAGGATGGCAGTGGATAAGGTGAAATTTGTAACCCGCAGATACCCGGCCGATGGATTGCGTATATTTTATGAAAATTGCACCCGTCTACCCATCATGGATTTTGATTTTACCCTATGGATAAACCCGCCATACTCGCAACCCGCCACAAGTTTCCTTTGTTTGTGAATGGCTTATTTGTAACTTTGCAAAATAATAGGACTAACATGTACATAAGTGATTAAAGTGTGAATTAACAAACAATATAAACCAAACCCTCCACAGGCACAGCAACACGTTTTCTACTCCCCGTCGCTGCCCGCCTCTCGCCTTCTTCTTTCTTTGGCTGAGCCTAGTCAACTCTTCATCTTACCTTCTTTTTCTACTCCTCATCGCCGTCCTAAAATCTTTCCCACCACTGGTCGGTGACCTTTTGCCGTTGCAATTTTTTTCCACCATTTGGACGAGGAAAACGAGGTTAGAAGTGCCGCTGGGGCCAGCGAGTGCATAGTAAAAGCCGGAGTTGTGAGATTCGAGTAAGGGTTCGGGATTGGATGGATTTTTATGTAGGAAAACAATGTCAGAAGCCAAGAAGGTAGTTGGCTAAGATGATTTCGAAGAACTAAGAACAACAGAAGAACTCCAGTGCACTTTGCAGCAGTTTTGTGGGCAATTCGGGGGGTGCCCATGATCCGCGCGTGATGGGCATGGACCTTTTATTTGCCCTGTCGGGTCTGGCTGGCGAGTGGCGGATGTGGTGGCTCTATACCTGATCCGTCCGTTTGCCATCCATAGTACAAAGAATATGGGACAGAAATAGTATTTTTTTTATTTTCCACATCATATATAGTTGGTGATTCATAATGCCACCATGCAAATTGTCCACATTGCCATGCCACATGGCCAGTTCCATCTATTTTAACAATTTCCGTCCTTTAAAGGTTTAAAATGGAACAAAAAAATAAGGTTGAGGACTACTCATGCGATGTTTTGAGGTTAGGGTAAATAATAGGACAATAATAAAAGGTTAGGTGCCATGGGTGCAATTTACCCCGAAATTGAAACTCGCCCGGGGGTACGGTACCCTCCTCTGGGCCGTATAGTTCCTCCATCGACCCAGACAGCCATCACGAAGCAGCAGCAGCAGGGAGCTCCAACAAAGGCGGAGCAAATGGCTACGCCACCACCACCGCCACCGCAAGAAAAACCAGCTTCTAATCCACTAAACAGACCTCTTCCGCGAATCCTGGCAGCCATTATCGCTCTCTCTTGCTTCTACATTCTCGGCTCCTACTCCAACTCGTCCTCATATTCCACTCTCCGTCTTCGTCGGAGCCCCTCGCCACCCTGTTTGCAGTTGCAGCTAAATTTCACCACCCACAACCAGTTATTTACTTCTCTTGACTTCGAACCTCACCACTTGCTCTCTCTCCCTCAAGCGCCCACCGACGGGTTCCAATTCTTCAGCTTTTGCCCTCAGAATTTCACTCACTACTTGCCTTGTCACGATGAAGCGAGAGAGAAGCGGTTTTCCTCCACAAAATTCTTCCACCGGGAGCGGCATTGCCCGGATGAAGAAGGTGAGCGGGTGAGGTGTTTGATTCCGAAGCCGCGAGGGTACAAGAGGCCATTGCCTTGGCCCAAGAGCAGGGACTCTATATGGTTCAGCAATGTGCCTTTTAAAATATTGACAGAGTACAAGAAGTCTCAGAATTGGGTTAGATTGGAAGGTGACCGGCTGATTTTTCCAGGAGGTGGGACTTCGTTTCGTAATGGAGTGAAGGGTTATGTCGAGGATATTATTCAAATGGTAGTGCCTCTGAAATCTGGGAAGATCAGAACAGTTCTTGATGTAGGATGTGGGGTAACGTAACCTTCAATTTCCCTTATCTTTTAATTCTATGATGAGATTCTCTCCTGGTGAACTGGTTATGTCGGATTCTTATTGTTTGACAAGTTGCATTGCTTATTGAAGTATTCCTCGAGTGCAGTTCTGTGACTTCTGTCCCATGTGAGTGCTTGAGGACCATCTCCTGGAACCTTCTTCTTCCGGGTGTTTTTTATTTTATTTTTTACTGTTCCATTGTTTTGGGAAACGATCTTAAAGTGGGATTGGGCGTTTGGAGAACTGCAATGTGATATGATCTAACTTGAGAAACTAGTCTATTTTCTATCTTCGAACTAAGACTTTATAATTGCTGCGGAAAATGATTAATTGATTATGATTCCCAGTGCAGCCTCTCAAATTGGAAACTTTTCTTTCTAAAATAATTCAGTTCTGTCCTCGCAAGTTCTTCATTAAATTTTGAAGTTTGCCCATTTGTTTATTTATTTCTATTTTTTATTTTGCAAGGCTTTTACCCCTGCTGATGGGTGTTCTGTAAGAACTTTTATGAAATAGGGCTGTAAGAAACATGGCTCTTTGTATCGTGCAACATATGGGGGTATAGATGAGACGTCTAAACAGAACCATTTTAAAGTTAAGTAATTCAGGATCAACGTTTTCTTTACTTCATTTCCAAGAAGTGGCTGTTAGAAATTATCTGGTCAATGTATGTTTTTCTGTAATTCTTGTGATAATTGTCTGGTTCCCTACTCCATCAATTTATTTTGCATCCATGTCTGTTTATTCATATTCCATTTCAGTAAATTAAGGAGCAGGAATGTATCTTGTTCTGTTTTCGTGATTGTGGTTGAACATAGAGTAGGAGCTTTTCTTATCTCTGAAAGAAGCACTGCAATGAGGAAGTTATCGTGATACATCTCGTAAATTTTCATGCATTATTTTATGCCTTCCCCAGGTTGCAAGCTTTGGTGCCTTTCTTATGAACTACAACATCCTGACACTGTCTGTTGCACCAAGAGACATACATGAGGCTCAAATACAATTTGCCCTGGAAAGAGGACTTCCAGCCATGCTTGGAATACTAAGCACCTATCGGTTACCCTACCCATCAAGATCATTCGATATGGTTCACTGTTCACGATGCCTTGTCCCATGGACCAATCATGGTACTAATTCCTCTCAGAAGTCGTATGGAAGCAGCAACTCATGCTCATAGAAACTCTGCTTTTCTGTTGGCTGTCAAGCTACTGCAGCCATCCTCCATTACCTGGATTGGGACTAGCTAGGCAACACTGCATATTCAGATTTATAAGAAGCACCAAAAGCTCTAATCTTTTTTTTTTCCTATGATCATGTACATAGGTTCTATAAGGTTTTTGTGGTTGCGTGGATAGCTTATTTTTAATAGCTTTAGAGATAAATATTCTAACCCCTCCGAAGCTTTTTTTCTTTTTAAATTTTTATTCCCCAGGAGCTTATATGAATTTGAAATGGTCAGATGGGCTTTACTTGCTTGAGATTGACCGGATTTTGCGTCCTGGTGGCTACTGGGTGCTATCTGGGCCCCCAATCAATTGGAAGATTAGCTACAAAAGTTGGGAGCAAGAGGCAAAGGACTTGCAAAATGAACAAATCAGATTAGAAGATCTAGCGAGGAGACTTTGCTGGAAAAAGATTGCTGAAAAGGGAGCTACTGCTGTGTGGCGAAAGCCTGACAATCATGTTCACTGCACGCAGAAGTTGAGAGCTTTTAGGTCTCTTCAGTTTTGCACATCTAGTGATCCTGATTCTGGTTGGTGAGTTTTCCTTGATCTACTCGTATGTGTCCTGATTAGGGTAATCAAATGACATCCTATCGTGATTAACATTGCTTTTCCAAACACAAATAACTTTGCTATTTGATTTCCAATGTGCTGTCTACACATAGGAGACTAGATATTGTGATAGATTGATGTCAGGAGGAGAGCGATGGCTAAATAGAATTCATTTTACTACTCCTATGGATGTTCGGGCTGGAAAGTTTGCCAACCTTTGTCATATGATGGATTCCTTTTCTTCTCTGTAGAAGGTGTCAGTAAAATACTTTTCTAGCCTCTCAATCGTGGAGATTCTGGAGATAAAAAGAGTTGCTCTCAATTTATTCCTTCTTTGCTCTCATGTTCCATGCAATTGATCTTGGTGACTTGAACAGGTACAGAGAGATGGAGCCATGCATTACTCGTCTTCCAGATGTTGAAGATGTACATGACATATCTGGTGGGGGCATTGAAAAATGGCCAAAACGGTTAAATGCTGTTCCTCCTCGAATTAAGAGCAGATCTATTGAAGGTGTTACAGTTGAGTCATTTTCTGAAGAAAATCGTGTGTGGGGAAAAAGAATTTCACACTATCAGGTTATACTGAAGTCTCGTTTTGCGGGTAGATATAGAAATATTATGGACATGAATGCTGGCTTGGGAGGATTTTCAGCTGCGCTAGTTAAGTATCCGGTTTGGGTCATGAATGTGGTCCCTTATGGTGCAAAAAGGAACACACTTGGAGTCATATATGAACGTGGCCTTATTGGAACGTACATGAATTGGTAAGGCCAAAAAATTCTTTTTCTTTCTGTTCAGTTCTATGCCAGCTGAGGAGCTTTGCCATCAGTGAGGTTCTGAGCTTGACACTTTTATATTCTTTCCAAATCGAGCAGAGGGTCTCTAGACTGGGTTGTGAGAGGGATAAGGTCTTTTCTGAAATGAAAACTTGACATTTGTTGTATTCTCCCTAGTCTCTTGCTAATCTTTGATTTTGGATTTGTTCCTGGTGCTCATAGACTGATGGTATATCAATCCTATCTTTAAAGGACTCATTTTTTCATGGGGACTATACAAATTATGTAAAAGTGTGCATATAGGCCTTTGTATTGTATGAGTGTGTTTCTTCTCTTTTGAGAGGAAGCTGAAAGTTGTTCTCAGATGATGATTGCTTGCAGGTGTGAAGCTTTCTCGACATACCCTCGAACATATGATTTAATACATGCCCATGGTTTGTTTGGCATGTACATGGACAAGTAAGCATTTTTTCCTCTGCTAGCTAAGATTAAGTCATTACAGCTTCAAAAACCCGCAACCACACACAAACACAAGCAAAGAAATTTCAAATTATAAGCCTTTTACACAGTGATAGCGAATTTCAACTTTGCATTCATTAATCATAACTGGCAGTTAGCTTATCTTCCTTTCCCGCCGCTTTTTCTTCTTCTCTCTCTCAACCATACAAATGATGGAAATATGAAATCATATTATCCCTGTTTTCCTGGGTGTACTATTTCTGATGCTGAAACTCAAACGTTGGTGAAATGTGTAACGCTGCCCTGCAGGTGTGATGCCATTGACATCCTTCTTGAGATTTACCGAATCCTTCGGCCAGAAGGTGCTGTAATAATAAGAGATCACGTGGACATCATTGTGAAACTGAAAAGTATCACAGATCAAATGAGATGGAATGGAAGGGTTCTGCACAGTGAGAATGGTCCTCTCCATCCTGAGAAGATTTTACTGGTTGAAAATTCTGCATAGCTATATCTTAATGTGTACACCAATGTTTACTGTATCTCTTGATCATTGTCATCATTATATATTTAATTATTGCTACCGGGCTGTAATGTTCACCAGTTTTACCTTTCAGGCTTTGCCACCATATCTGTACTCTGTAGCACGTATATTTATCACATTCCAACATGCAGCAAATGAAAATAATCTGACTTACATTTTCAGTGTCTTCTGAAATGTCATTTGCCTCTTGCTAATCTTGTTGGTTAGTATTACCCATCACAAATTCTTGCTCTCTAAACTTTTGTCCAAATTCTAACATTGGCATAGTGATGCAACTCTTTTGAGCGCCAACTGCTTCTATTTAGTTGAACAGAAATCTTCCCGTGCATACAAACAAAGATAGAGCACAAGAACTGAGGATTGAACCATGGGTGAATTATCAAAATATCGAATATAGCCGGGTGGATGAAAATGTAAGCTTCTCAAACATTAGGATGCAATTGCTGAGTGGCGACACTTTTAAGGGGTATTACTGTGGTATTTCCATAAAAACATGAAGACAAAAATGTGGAAGGGCGAAGCTTTGAAGTTTCATTGATTTTGGTCAAACCCAACTTAAACCCCGGAATCCGGCGCCTCATCGGCGCAATATCAAATGCCCAGGAGGATTGTGATACATACTCTTCTCTCGAACTGGATACCGTCTCTGTTCTATGCTGTTTCAAGATCTTCCCCACTCTCGTCCCGATTATTAGCCCACAATGCCGAAACCAGCTGCCAAAATCTCCTCTTGGTCATTACTCGATCCAGTTCCAGCATTCCGGCGGATAATCTCAATGGTTTGGTGGATCCAGATGATTCGCGTACCAGTAGGAATTCGCAAGTCGAGACCATTTCCGCCGAAGAGTTTGCTGAATTGCAGAACTCTCTGTTGTCTTCTTCCGGGTTCACTGGCGTTCCTGACGAAAAGTTTGATTCTAGTAAGTTCTCAAATGACGCCGTTACGATCGCGCAGGCGATTCTAGATGAAAATGATGTTTTTGGGAACAAAATCCAAAAGTTTCTCAGGCAATTCAGAGGGAAGCTGAGAGAAAATTTAGTCGTTGAAGTGCTGAGTTTGATAAAGAAACCTGAACTGGGTGTCAAGTTTTTCATATGGGCAGGTAGTCAGATTGGTTATAGTCACTCTGGGCTTGTATACAATACGTTGTTAGATATGATAGAATGTAGGAGTAGTGATAGGCTGCCAGAGCAATATTTGCGTGAAATTAGGGAGGATGATATGGAGGTTCTTGGGAAGTTGCTTAATATTTTGATTCAGAGGTGTTGTCAAAAGGGTCAGTGGAATGTGGCGCTCGAAGAACTGGGCAGACTGAAAGATTTTGGATACAAGCCTTCTAGAACAACTTATTCAGCACTCATGCAAGTTTTTCTAAGAGCTGATAGATTAGGCACAGCTCATTTGGTTCATAAAGAAATGTCAGATGCCGGTTATAGTTTGGATGGCTATACACTAGGCTCTTATGCATATTGCCTTTGTAAAGCAGGGCAGTTGTGGGAAGCCCTCACATTGATTGAGAAGGAAGAATTCAATCCTGATACTATTCTTTATACAAAAATGATATCTGGGCTTTGTGAAGCTTCACTTTTTGAGGAAGCTATGGACCTTTTGAATAGAATGCGTGCGACTTCCTGTGTTCCAAATGTTGTGACCTTTAGGATTTTGCTTTGTGGCTGTCTGAGAAAAAGACAACTTGGCAGGTGTAAGAGAATTCTTTGCATGATGATTGCAGAAGGTTGCTATCCTAGTCCTAGGATATTTAATTCTCTTATACATGCTTATTGTGAGTCAGCAGATTATTCATATGCCTATAAGTTGCTAAAGAAAATGTTCAAATGTGGTTGCAAACCAGGCTATGTTGTTTATAACATTCTGATTGGTGGCATTTGTGGCAATGAGGAGTTACCTAGTCCAACTGTGCTGGAGTTGGCTGAAAAAGCTTATGGTGAAATGCTAGATGCTGGAGTCGTGCTAAATAAAATCAATGTCTGCAATTATGCAAGGTGCCTTTGTGGTGTTGGGAAATTTGAAAAAGCTTATAATGTAATTAACGAGATGATGACTAAGGGCTTTACACCTGATGCCAGCACATATTCGAAAGTAATTGCTTATCTTTGTAATGCATCCAAAGTAGAAAAGGCTTTCCTACTGTTTGCAGAAATGAAGAAAAATGGTGTGATACCAGATGTTTATACTTATACAATCTTAATTGACAATTTTTGTAAAGCTGGTCTCATTGAACAAGCTCGCAATTGGTTTAATGAAATGGTAAGTGTTGGTTGTGTGCCTAATGTGGTGACTTATACTGCTTTAATTCATGCTTACCTTAAAGCAAGAAAAGTCTCTCAGGCTGATGAGCTCTTCAGGATGATGTTGTCCCATGGTTGCATCCCTAACGTTGTCACTTTTACAGCTTTGATTGATGGTCACTGTAAATCAGGACAAATTGAAAAAGCTTGCCAGATTTATGCTAGAATGTGTAATGATGTGGAGATACCTGACGTTGATATGTATTTTAAGGTGGGAGATAGTGGCGGCAAAAGACCGAATGTTGTTACATATGGAGCTCTAATTGATGGTTTGTGCAAGGCTCACAAGGTCAAGGAAGCACATGACTTATTGCATGTCATGTCAGATGCTAGTTGCGAGCCCAACCATATTGTTTATGATGCTCTTATTGATGGATTTTGTAAGGCTGGAAAGCTAGAAGAAGCGCAAGAAGTGTTCTCCAAGATGGCAGAACATGGTCATAGTCCGGGAATTCATACCTATAGCTCACTGATTGATCGGTTATTTAAAGATAAAAGGCTTGACCTTGCATTAAAAGTCCTATCTAGAATGCTTGAAAACTCCTTTGCTCCTAATGTTGTTATTTACACGGAAATGATTGATGGTCTATGCAAGGTTGGTAAAA
This sequence comes from Aquilaria sinensis, assembly GCA_005392925.1. NCBI lineage: Eukaryota > Viridiplantae > Streptophyta > Magnoliopsida > Malvales > Thymelaeaceae > Aquilaria > Aquilaria sinensis. The sequence continues at coordinate 59,191 of SMDT01001342.1, read as the reverse complement.
CTGATGAAGCCTATAAGCTCATGTTAATGATGGAAGAAAAGGGGTGTAATCCAAATGTTGTGACCTACACTGCGATGATGGATGGTTTTGGCAAAGCAGGCAAAGTTGAAAAATCTCTGGAGCTTCTAAGTAAAATGGGTTCAAAGGGCTGTGCTCCAAACTTTGTCACATATAGTGTGTTGATAAACCAATGTTGTACGGCTGGGCTTTTGGATGAGGCTTATGCACTTTTGGAAGAAATGAAACAGACATATTGGCCCAGGCACTTGCCAAACTATCGTAAGGTTATTGAAGGATTCAACCGAGACTTTTTACTGTCGCATGGACTCCTATATGAGATGAGCAGGGCAGAGTCTGTGCCAATTGTTCCTGTTTATAGGGTTCTGATTGATAATTTGATAAAGGCTGGAAGGCTAGATATGGCTTTGCAGCTTCTCAAGGAAATACCATCAGCATTACCTTTTTCATTTGCCCAAAGAGATATTTATGATGCTCTAATCAATAGTCTTTCATTGACTGGTAAGGTTGAGAAGGCGTTTGAGCTATATGCCGATATGACAAGAAGAGGTGGGTTGCCCGAACTGAGCACATTTGCTAATCTTGTTAAAGGGCTTATTCAAGTTGAGAGGTGGGAAGAAGCACTCCAGCTTACAGACAGCATGTCTCAGATGGTTTGCCTCTATAAACCTTTGGCCATGTTCCAACAAATTATGCTGTGAACAAAATTTCTCAACTGCTTAATTTTAATTAAAGAGTATTGAATTCCCACTTCATATTGGTAGATCAAATTGAGATAAGATTGAAGCAATTGGAAATAAATGATTAAACAAAGAGAAATTTTTTGTTCAAATAGTTGATATAGAATATATTTATTTGCTTTTCAATTTGATTTCCAATTCACCAATTTTGTTATCTCCAATTAAATACAGATTCATATGTCTCATCTCTTTGAGTTAAGTTAATGAGATCATGTAACTCGCTGGACATTTTCTTTTGTGATGTAAACAAAATATAGCTGGAGCCCATAAGTTATTTGATTTGTAAATTTCTTTATCTTTAATTTTCATATTTCAATTTGAAACATGGTCATGGTTTAGAGCCTTTACGTCAACCCTATTTGTTAAGCCCACTCTCAGTTGTTTTATTGGCTTAAAAATGAGGGGGCATATCTAGTGACTATATCCCATATCGTTGAACAGTCTTTTCTTTCTCCTTATAGAGTTCTTGGGTATCTCCACTTATTGCTCATGTTTGGAGTTTGAAGACTAATTTGAAAATTATAGCTGTGAGTACCTTTTCCTGTATCCCATCAAAGATCCTGCTTTTATTTGCAATGCATGTGTCAAGCATCAGATTTCATACTTCATAGAGCGTTGCAACATTTACAACTAATGTTTTATGTGTGCGCATTTGCATGTATGCATGCTAACATTTTTAAATGCAACAATTGATGTCACCTGGCCATGGGAGTTATTTGTTTCTGCTTCCAACTTCAGCAGTTCTTCATTTTCACCTTCTCAAACTGCTTAAAAACTGAAATTCCTCCTGTACATTCCTTTATGTCTCTGTGATCCTGAGAGTTGCATCCAGAAGGGTAAAATTGTGGAACTTTTGTTTGGCTCTGTGGATAAATTCTCTGATAAACATGAAATCCCTGGTACATGTTGACTTACTAAGTTGGATGACACATGATTTTTTGAATCATTTGTCATTGAGAGTGACTCTGCTTTATTTGTTTTCAAGAAGATAACTTTGCTGGTTATGTTTTTCAAACAGGCATTCAGAAATCCTTGTGGCTGAATGAGATCTCTTCTTTCTGAATATTTTAGTTACTGAAATCTTTGTCCATGTAGGAGATTGATTGGCTTGGAGGGGAAAATACATCCGATGCTACCACTGAGGCTGGTCCTTAATGCCTATGCAAGTTTTGGTTGGATGTTGTCCTGAATGCCAAAGGATTTGCTTGCCAGGCATATTAATGAGCAGGAACAGATTATGATGTGCTAAAAAACTGCAGGAGCTGCTGGAAAGAATTTCAGTTGATTGTGAATTGAAAGCAAGCTCTCCATCCATAACAGCTTTTTTGTAATTGAAAATTAAGCTCATATGAGCTGATATGGTAAAATCATTAATGCCCCTTGCAACATTTGCTTCCGACATCACATGGAATTTCACATCTTTGATGTTGTGGATTGGATCTGTTTGTGTGTTGGTAGCTGGATGATGTGGTATATATTCCTCTTTTACGTCACAGCAATGGTTCTTTATATGTAAGATCATCATTCCTTATAGAGCACTAAACCATCATGTGTAGGTTTTTTTTTTTTTTTGGGTTCATCTAATGCTTATCCTAATTCTGCAGCTTGGTAAACTTCCTGGAGAGTGGAGACTGCACGATGATGACTTGTGCGGCACAGTTGACTCTGGCTGCATGAAGGTACTGATAACTTATTCAGAAAGCTGAACAAGAGGTCCTTGGTGTGTTACTTTCATTTAGTTTCCTTTTCCATGGATTGATGAGGCCAGTTCTATACTTGGGTTTGTGACTCTCTAGCTTCAGCTTTTGCAGGAAAGTTCCTTTTATTTGCAGATTGATTGAGTTATTATTTTGTAACTCTATACAGAAGAAACCCAGCTGTTGACAGGCGAGCCTAATGGCCAAGGTGTCAGGAGTCAGCAAGAACATCAATATTGACCCCCTGAATGCTGATGCCATCCCCAAAATCCTGATCCAAGTTGGCTAAGAACTTGATCAACTCCTTATATCTCTCATTGGAGTTTCACAATTCTCAGTCTGCTCCTCCTAAGAATGACTGCCCTGGGCCCCCGCGTTCAGAGTTGGTCGGTTGACTTAGCAGCCAACGAATTGCTTGCTTGCAACTTTGCCGGTAAAGCAACTGATCCAGCTTCCTGTACAGATGCTCTGTTTGCAATTTGGATGTGCGCGATTGAGCTTCTTGATAGTGGCCAGCTGCAGATGGAAATGAAGCTCTCTTGGTCTTCGCTGTTGCAATAAGTCTTGGGTCTCACGATACACCATATAGCGTCAACGAAGCCTTCGTGTCTTGTTTATACCTGGATGCTGGTATCCAAGATAAGGTGCCCTTCCCCCTCTAGTATTGTAATCACGATAATACACCAGAGCCTGTGTAATTGTAATGAGAAATTTAGAATATCGATTCAACCATGAGAAGTCATATCAACACCATAAGCTCTGAAGCTCCTGTAAAAGCAAAGTGACTGTGTTTTCATTGGATGTTTTTCCGGGCATAACTCTTCTGTGAAGTTGTGAGAAAGAGTGGCTTCAAACCTATATGATTAGTGTTGTGAAGAGCAAGATTTCTGTGTCTCCGGCAATTAGGTTTCTGGGGCACGAACCACTGACAATGCTGTCCACTCTTTTCTAGAGGTAGAAATAAGTAAGTGATTAAAACTTGGGGACATAAATGAATATCTCACTAAACTTAAAGGCGTACTGGTGGAAAATAGTAGGAGTGAAACAAAATTTGACAGAGCGGCGACACGTCAATCGGTGACGTAATCAACTCGAGCATGAATTCAGCGATGTCAGTCGGAACAAATTCAATCGCCTTTGGATGATAGAATTTCGATTCCATTTTTCTTCCGATCTTGACTTCGGACACTCGGCACTACCTGTCTGCTGCTCTTAGAATTTCTCTTTATTCTTCTCAAGGTATGATCTCTCCCCGTCTCTCTCTCTGCGTTTCCCATGGAAAACCCGCTAACTGGATTAAGTTGTAATAATTTCAGTTGTATCGGCTCTTGATTTAGGGTTTAATTCTTTGCGAATTTATTTCTGCTCTCGATCGATGCCCGAATACAGTGCTCAACTTACTCGATACTGCGGGTTCTCCATTCCCTACGCGATTCCGAAGACCCAGAACTGATTTTCGACTTTATTTGTGTTTGAAACAGATGGAAAGGTCACTCGAGTCGCTTACGTATAAGGGGTCTATTCCCGAGGCCATTGCCGAAGCTCAACAGCAGAAGAAACTTTTTGTTGTCTACATTTCTGGTAAACTTTTGCTGCCTTGGTTGGAATATGGTGTTTACCGTGTGAATAGGGGTAGGCCTTGTGTGCACTAGTGAAATCAGTTTGAGTCTTTGTAAAATTATCTATATTTTGATGTTGGGGCCATGCGCTGATCTCAATGGATACGGTGGGAGGAAGCATTATTTGAAGATTTTGTTCTTGCCATGATGAGGGGGATGATCTGCTTCTCATTCTGCTCTTTTATTGTTTTGCGAATGTTTCATAAATGGTTGTTCCTGTCAATCTAAAACCTTTGAAAGCATCACATGTTACACCATGTTTTTGTCTTCAAATGATAGTTGTAATTGGCCAATGAATAATGATGATTGTTTCTTCTCTATTATTAGGTGAAGATGCTGAATCGAAAAACATTGAAAGCTTTGTGTGGACTGATTCAAAAGTAAGGGTTTTTTTTTTTGGGGGAGGGGGGGGGGGGGGTATCGGAAAGACTCCGGTTCTTTCTTGACCCTTGGTTTAACATTTACAATCTTATATAATTATCCTATTTAATTATGATAATTCCCCAGTTTTAATTCACTTGTTTGCAAACTATATTATAACTTTTGCTCTATGTTGCTCTGCTCAGGTTGAAGAATCGCTGTCCAAATACTGCATCTTACTTCAAATCCAGGAAGGAAGTGCTGATGCAGCAAATTTCTCTGCAATATGTATCCTGAGTATTTGGTTTTTCATGCAATTTTTTTTCTTGCTGCTCAGTATTCATTTGCCATACATTGAATTGGGATAATCTGGACGGACCAATTACTTACTGATAATTTTCCACGAGTCTCGGAGGAACATTGCTTGAGATGGTCCAGTAGTTATTGCAAGTCACCAGTTGTTTGCGTTCTCTTGGAAATTTGAGCCATCAATGCTTTGCATGAAGTTTCTACCTATGTTGTAACGGCAAGTCTGTTGTGGAATAATGAGGATGAATAAAAAGGGTCCTATCTCTGAAAGACTCCCCAAACCATAAATTGGTATAACTTGAAATTCTTGGGAAGTTTTAGAGTAAGTAATACAATTGGAGTAATTTGGAGTGAATCCAGCATCTCCTATCATAAGCAGATTTGTTATCAATTCCATAAATTATGGGATGAATCCTGTAGTAGTCTATAGTTTAGTTTTGCAGGAAAAAAAAAAAGGAATGGAGGGAACTGCACAGATTACTGGGGCTACATGAGTAACATAATCAGGTCGAACAAACATCATTGAGCTGATGTGACAGTTTTATGGACGGAAAATATGGTCTCATTGATCAGGAGTGATGACAGTTAGTGTGTCAAATTGAAAGGCATATTTATGTATGACATGCATGCACATGCACCCTCACAAGCACATACATCTTCATATGTTTTATTTATGCATGCACTGACATATATTATTATCATGCTTGTATATGTGCATATAGAAATTTGTGAATCATTTTTTATTTAAGGTAAACAAATCTTCTTAGTAATCATTTCCTAATAAAAATCTATACTTTCTTTTGTACTATCTCCGTAATAATGTTGGTCACCTTTTGACTTTCTGAGATTGAGTTTGATTATGTATCTTTTCATAAATAACTCATGAGCATATAAATTGGATGCAAATCATATATCAAATCTTATGGTTTCTAAATAGGATGCGAATGATATATCAAATCTTATAATTTTTAAGTAGTATCTTTCAAAAAATTTTCAACAACAATTAATACAAGGAAAAAGAAAAAGTTAAACTCAATTTCAGAAGGTAAAAAAATTTGACAAACCGATGGAGGCAGTTGTAAACACAGGCTCAATTTGTCTTTGATAGAGTAGTGTCTTGCATGCAAGCAAACATAGTTCTGTGCATGTAACTTGTTCCAATAATCCAGAGTCAGGCATCTGCCTGCTGATTGTTAGCTCCATATTAACTTCTTAGATGAATGTTATGTATCTGTTCTGATGGGGGGTCTGGTTCTGTTTGATGTCATATGGTTTAAGTTGTATCATGCTAGATAAATAAATAACCGATAATTGTGCAATCAGAATTCCTTCATGTACATTCTACAGACCCACAAAAATCCGTTCCCTCCATAACCGCTATTGGGTTTAATGGTGTACAAGTTTGGCAAAATGGTATGGATTCTTTACTTTCTTCCTTGTATCATGTTTACTAATGGCATAAGCATATGATATTCAATGTTGCTAATAATTGGTTTTATTTTGAACCAATTCTCCAGAAGGGCCTGTCAATGCTGAGTTTCTGGCTTCCAATTTGGAGAAAGCATGGTTGAGCCTTCATATCCAGGTATTATGGTGCTGGTTGACTTAAATTGTCTTGCCCAGAATGGGAAGATGGATGTGGCCCTTTATTTTGCTCATTTTCTGATGAAGTAAAATCACTGTAGGAAACAACTGCTAGTTTTCTGACTGCTGCACTTGCATCAAAGAAACATGAGACTTCAACATCTGGGGTTCATAGTGTTGATGAGTCCGACCAAGGGAGTTCTTCAAATGCAACTGCTCTACCATCTACACCTGAACCATCAGCAATCTCTATGGTGCATGAAAAGGATAGTGGTGGTGAAATGGGAGCCAAGGTGAAGCTGATTTTTTAAACTAAGTTGACAATTAGTCAATTACTTCATGTTTTAATAATGTTGCATATGGTGTATATATCTGCTGCTATATATTTATTTATTCCTTGTGGACAGGAAAAAATTGTTAAATTAGGTGATGAGACCAGTTTGAATCCAACAACCAGCAGTTCAATTTGTTCCGGGAATGGTGTTGAGTCTGTCATGGTTGGCCTAGATTCTTCTGAATCTAAAGAATTGCCTCCTAAAGATGGTGGTCTTACCCCAGTAAATAGCAGTAACAATTTTCCAGCTGTTCCTGTTAAGGATGCGCAATCAATTAGTGAGAAAAGAATTGAAGATGTACCTGGTAAAATGTCTGGAGGATCCAGTAGTAGAGAAGTTGTTGAGTCAGATAGTAGTATCTTTGTAGATGCGCCAACTGAGGTGCATTTGAACATTAAACTGCCTGATGGTAGTTGCCTCAAAGAGAGGTTTCCTCTGGAGCATACTTTGATGTCAGTCAGGAACTATGTGGATAAAAACCAATCAAGTGATGTGGGTTCTTATGATTTGGCAATTCCTTATCCTCGAAAGGTATTCAGTGGTCAAGGTATGGATTTACTATGGTTTATTCATAATCAATTCATTGCTTGGGATTGATAGGTGTGTTACATACTGATGTCTTTTAGCTCCACTAAAATTTGCATTTTTAGTTAATTTTCATTTGGTTTTACAGATCGGAGGGGAAGAGCCTTATTAAAATTAGTTTGATGTGCTTCTACTGTTGCAGATTTGCATAAATCATTGTTTGAGTTGGGCCTATTTAATAGGCAGGCACTGATTGTGGTCCCACACCTGAGACCCTCGGGTATTGATAAAGAGAAGTCTTCTTCATCTGTCCAAATGGATTCTACTTCTGTTGGCTCTTCTTCTGGAAGTGACCAAGGATATTTCTCATACATCAAAAGGGCATTGTCTTTCGTGAATCCTTTCTCTTACCTTGGTGGTGGTGCCAGCTCGTCAAATACTGCACAAGAGTCGCATAATGGCATCTGGCAATACAGTGAGTTTTTCAATGCCACATTCAATTCTGTATCTGTAAATTGAACATGTGGGCTCTGTATGGGTATTTAAAAGAACATCATGATCTGCTCATAGTTTGGAACTTGTTAAATATACTTGCAATTTTGAATGATATGGGATATGGAAAGGCTGGTCTGGATGTGTATTTCACCATCTCATATGATACATTTCTCGCTTTTTGGGGGCGGAGGCATTTGGTAGGGCAGAGGAAGTCTCATGGTGGGCAGTTCTTGTTTGCTATCTGCTCATAGCAAAATATGTATAACGGAGTATTGAATTGGATACAGGGAAAGAACGTCCAACCTGCATAGGGAAAATGCATGCGTGTGTTTAGTGTTCTTCTTTTGATGTTACAGGTCCAAATCCTGCACTACGGAGTAACATTTCTGGAGCTGAGAGGTTCTACTCACCAAACCAGGGTTCTTCGAGGGGTACAAATGATAGCCGAACCAGGCGGTTAGCAGCCTCTGGAATTGGAAGCAACATTCACATGCTGAAACATGACGAAGATGATGAACGATTTGGTGATACAAATTCCTTCTGGAACGGAAACTCTACACAGTACGGAGGCAACAATGATGACAAATAACCAGCAGATGTTTTGGAATGATGGTTAACATTTAACCCTTGAGATTTCGTCACAGGATTGCTTGCCCCCTGTGATATGCTGTTCCATATTGGAGCTTGATCCAACAATTGAGATGCAGGATATGTATGGAGTTGAGGAACTGCGGAGGACCAGGAGGCTCATATCCCAGCAGGGTAGGCAAGACTTCTTGATGGCTTCTACCGTTATCATTCTAAGCACATGTATTAAATTAGTTTATTCTAAGGGTTTGGTCCGTTTGTTTCTACTCCCTGCGGTTTGATGTGTACAGGAGGTATATCATGGTCGGAAGTCTGGCAACTGGTTTAGCGCAAAATGTAGGGGATTCACATGTACTTAATTATTTACAGCGTTTCTTTTAGCAATTGAAAGTGCATCTTAATTTAGAGGTTTTATGGCTTAAATCGTCTATTGGTGTAAAGATAATCGGTTTACTAGATCTGAGCGGGATCGTTCAACAGTGCCTTCCCAGGCGTCTACCATGGACGCGTGTTCGCTGGTGATTTGATCTACTTTCTTCAAGGCATAACTTTTCAATGTATCACTTATTACTCATATGCTGTCACTTTAACCCTAATATTTCAAACACGTACAACTAGACCACTGCTTTGTGAAAAGCTTTCTTCCCTCCTTTAATTTCTGTTCCTTCTTTTTCTTTAATTCGTTCATTCATTGGTTCATTCTTTCTCATTCTTCTTTTTTCTTTTTTACTTCTTAGGATTTAATATTAATTTAATGAATTTATTTTCTCGGCCACAAATGATAAATGGATTTCACATATACTTACTTTTTTTTCTGACACTTTCATTTTCTCATTTTTTTTATTAAATTGAAAATTATTTGTTGCTTTCATTCCATAAAATCAATATACAAGTATTTTTTTCCTTAAAAAAATTAAAAAAGAGCTCTGTGAGTGATATTATATAGTTGATAAGTATAAAAATGACCATACGTCTCAATGCACAATCTTTTATATTGTATTTTAAAAAAAATTCATGTCTTTTCCATATTTCTTTAAAAACTACTCCCTCCGTCTCATAAATTTTGATACATTTGACTTTTTATTATATTTTGACTCAATTTTATTCATATTATCGTTTGTTAGAAAAAATTAAAAAAAATATATATTTAGAAACTACATATCTTGAATTATCATTCATATACAAAGATTTTTTATTTATATATTAGAATGTTGAAAATAAAAAATCATAGATTAATTGCCAAAAATAAATGGAGCAAAACTTTTGAGACGGAGAGAGTATTTCATCATGCTAAATCTTTGGAATTATCACTCATTCCATGATAATATCTAATAAACATTTTAAATTTTAATGGTTAACACTAGGACACACTATTAGGTATTAGTTTAAAATTGGAAATCGAGAATCACTTTGCCCTTGCCTTGGTTTGGGTGAAAAACCAAATTTTATGCCAGGCAAGTTAGTTGGGAAGAAACTTAAAAAATAAAATAAAATTCAGCTACTAATTATAAAAAAAGTTTCATTGACTACTTTTTATAGCCAACAATTAGAAAATCTCTAGTGCAATTTTTTGACTGTCAACCATTGAAAAAATGATTCTTACTACCAGAGTTTTGCAACGACAATTTTTCTAATTGTTTGCCTTTCAAAAACTATGATAGTGTTGTCAGAAATCTAAAATAATGACAGAACCCCTTATACCATGGTGAGATTTGAAACCAATACCTCTTAGTGTCCTGTAATAATTGCTAAAATTTGAAATGTCTATTTTTTTATAATGAAAATAAATTTAAAATGTTTATTAAATCTTATCATTGAATGATTTCTAATTCCATGGATTTGGCATGATGAAATAGTTCTTAAGGAATGATAGAAAAGACAAAATGAAATTTTTTTGACAATATATGTATGGTCATTTTTATACTTTTCAATTGTATGATATCACCCACAAGTTTTTTTTTATTTTTTTTAAGGAAAAATTAATTTTATGTTGTTTTTATCAAAATGAAAGCCACAAATAATTTTCAACTTAATAAATCAATAGAGGAAAATCAAAGTTTCAAGAAAAAAAAAGCAAAACTAAGGATATTTAAAATCCTTTAATCATTTGTGAAGAAAGTAAAGACATGTTAAATTAATAGCATAATATAAGATGTAAGAAAATCAAAAAAAAAAAAAAAGAAGAAAAAGTGAAAGAATGAAAGAAAAAGAAAGAACATGGTACAGCAACGAACAAGACTTTTCACAAAGCAGTGGTCTAGTTGTATGTGATTGAAACGTTAGGGTTAAAGGGGCAGAATATGAACAGAAAGTGATGTAATGAAGAGTTGTGCCTTAAATGAAGTAGATGAAGTCATAAGTGGCCACCTGTCCAAGATATGTGCGTGGAAAGGTACTATAGAAGGATCCCTGAGTGTGTCTACTGCTATGCTTGGGAGTGGTTTCTGTTAGCATCATGGACCTTGGCTCGTTCATGCCTCATGCCTGTGTGTGCTCCTCATATGGCCCTTCGCATAATAATGCATTTATGTTCTTAAAAAAATTCAAAATAGTTAGTATTTTTTATTGATTTTTTGTTGGTTAAGTATGGAACAAATTATAAAAATTTAAATTATTTTTTAAAATGTTATTCAAATGATTATTTGTTAGATAGAGTATTAACTTTTAAATAAATTTTTTAACAAAAAATAACATAGCCCTACAAAAATTAAAATAATGGATTGCTTTTCAGAAAGATTTATTCATTTTTTTGTTTTGCTACAAGGTGCTTTGATGCTGCTGCCAATTCGGGAGTTTTTTTAAACTAAATGACTGCAATGAAATTCAAGTGTCATTCTCACACGTTCCAAACACTAGTTGAACTACAACTTTGACTTATTTTTAACCATTTTTATTTGCTTTATGAATAGTTGTTAGAGACGAAGCTAGAAAATAAATAGGTCGTTTAGAACAGCTGGAACAGTTTCTCTTATTATTATTATTATTATTATTATTATTATCTAGATATGATGTACATTTGAGCAATTGTGCACATTACAAATTACTAATTTACCTATTATTTTCGACCAAATCATATTTTCATCTTTTTCTCAGCTAGTCGTTGCTACCTCCAACAACCTCTCTAACAACAATGAGATGTCACATTAGTGGAGGCGGATGGTGATGACGATGACAATGAGATGAGAAGAAGATGCTGATGACAGATCAAAGTCAGAGAAGATGAGATGTTATCAGATTAAGCAGCATTCAAGATTGGAGACGAGTGATAATCGACGTGATGTGTAGCTTAGCAGGGGCGGCAGTGGCAAGATCTGGAAAGTGATGAGGAGATCACATGGTTGTGGCTTACTGTGCCCGAAAAATGAGTTTCATATATTATTTAAGACAATTTTACATATTTATTTAGACACTTGTACATATTTTTGTAAACCTTGCATATTCATTCATACAATTTTACTTACTATTTTTAGACACTTCTTTGTAAAGAAAAAAAATTATTTGCATATTTAGTTCAGACATTTTTACATATTTCTTTAAACACTTTTATTTATTGCTACAAACATTTTTATTTTCTCAATGTAATAAATTGCATGCATATTGCCCCATACAATTTCATATATTGCGTTAGACATTTTTACATATTGTTTTAGACACTTTTATATATTAATTCACACTTTTTTTTATTTCTTCAAACCCTTTTATTTCTTTAAGAAGTAAATTGTCTATATATTGCTTTATGCATCTTTCCATATTGCTTTAGACACTTTTACATATTCCTTCAAATAGTTTTACTTATTGCTTTAAATAATTTTATTTTCTCAAAATAATAAATTGTCTGCATATTTCTTCATACACTTTCACATATTGAGTTAGATATTTTTACATATTATTTCAAACATTTTTATATATTAATTTAGACACTTTTACTTATTACTTCTTACACTTTTACTTTTAAATGAAGTAAATTTTCTATATATTGCTTAATGTGATTTTACATATTACTTCAAATACTTTCACATATTTCTTCAGACATTTTACAAATTTTATATATTTTATACTTTACATATTGTCTGAAGAAAATAAAAATGTATACGTATTGTGTCATCCACTTTTACATGTTTCTTCAGACACTTTTGCATATTATTTCAGACACTTTTACACTTACATATTATCTTAGGAAAACAAAACATATTATATCATACACTTTTATATGCTTCTTTAGACACTTTTACCTATTGTCTTAGATATTTTTGTATATTGTCTTTGACACTTTTCTAGTTTATTTTTTGCCATAGTTCTTTGGTGGATACAAGGGAAGAATGGCCTACTGGTGTCCTAGAGTGGTGGTGACTAAGGTAAATAGGAGGTGAAGGCCAGAGGCAATAACCAATTATTATCTATAGGCAATAAACAACGTGATCTAGAGGCGATAGCCAACAAATTTGTAGGTAAGCAATGACAATGCGATCTAAAGGCAGATAAAGATCACATATGATCTGAATGTGAATGACGATAAACAAATCAAAGGCAAGCAGCGATTGACATTATTTGGAGGCTAGTGGTGGTAGTGAGATCCGAAGATAAGCGGTAATGATGTGATCTGGAGACAATGATCGGTGGAGAATATTCAATCAAGAGGTGACAAGCAAGCAACTGAATGAGCGCCAATTCGAAGGCTACAGCCAAAAACATAAAAGGAATGGATGATGGGACGTGATGACAATAGTGGTGGTAGAGGCTAAGGTTTCTAAAAATGATATATTTATCTAAGGGCAATTTTATCAATTTTTAGGATGGTTGATAGGTTATATGTAAAAGATTAACTGTGGGTTAATGTGTCTAGTTAGACATGTATGTATGATATAATAACTAATATTTTTAAGCTTAAGGTCATAATTAAGTACTAAATTTCCAAAAGCTAAGTTGGAGTTATATTATATAAGTGCATGTTGTAGCAAATTAGTATGATCAAAAGGGACGTAACATTTAACTTAATTTGATATGTATGATAAATATTTACTTAGAAAAGTTCATATGTCGACCATCCAATGATACTCAAGCAAATTAATTTTCTTTATGTACCAAAATAGTAATTATTCACAGATACACGCATTTCACATTTCTCATCGTTTTTCACAAATTCATGTTCTTTAGTCTTTATGTTCCGCGCTGCATTCTTGAAGGCTAGCCTTGAAACCAGTACTTAATTTGATTTAGTTTTAAGCATTTGTACTTGATCGATTTGAATAACTTCTTGGAATTTATTTATAAAGCTTTTCATGAATTCATGCTCGTTAGTCTTTATGTTCCTCATTGTATTCTTTAAGACTGACCTTAAAACTAGTACTTGATTTGATTTGGCTTTAAGCATTTGTAATTGATCGACTTGAAGAACTTATTGGATTTTATTTAACTTGATCAGAGATTTATTCTCATCAGGGTGTTTGTGCTTGATTGACTTGAAAAACTTCTTAGTGGGGAGAGACTTTTTTGGCTCTTGGCTCAAACTCCTCTTCTTGCTCCTCCTCTCTAATTTTGCCTCTAATTTGTGTTCTCCCCTGAGCCTTTAACCTAGGGGTATTTATAGGTGTATAAAAAATGGTTTGTTTTGAGAAAAACATAAGGATAATTAAGGTTATAATCACATCTTATTTTTCAAATAAAAGGTTAATTTAATAAAAAGCTTCTTCTTTATCCTTTCTGAGTTTTTTTATTCTTGTTTCCTTTTCTTCTCAATTTTGTTTCCCGTTTTTGCTTCAAGTTTGGCCTATACGATCCTATATTTCATTCAAATAATACAATAGATTTCCATTTCATGGTCTTTAGTTGTAGATGGTTGGATTTAAAAAAATTGGCTTCTTGAACCTTTAGTCTCCAAATATCCTAAAATTGTGGATTTTGGACTCCAACTTTGGAATGAGCTACAATTTTTTTTTTACCTAATAAAATTGTAATGCCTGTAGTGAGCATGAAGGAAGTCAGGGCAGTTGTGGTGAAAAAATGGGAATGAGTATTGACAAACACTTCCATTGTTTGCATTGTAGATTGTGTAGGCTTGTGTGCCATTGTTGCTGTCGACAGAGAATAATGAGGAGCGTTGCATTTGGGGATTGGGGATTATAGTTTTGCTTAGTAATTCAGGGAATCAAAAGTTTAACATTGATAAAGGGGGTTGGGTGGCAGCTTTTAGAAGTTTGGTGGTAAATTTACACATTTGGGAAATGTAAAGGTCCAATTGAGCATTAAGACCCATTATAGTGGCAATAGGTAAATTGGCTAATAGAGTTAATGATTTAGGGGATAACTGTAGGTATCCAATAAAAGGAGAATAAAGTATAAGTTCAAGTAAACCTCAGGAAGGAAGTTGAGGTAATTTTTCCCTTTAAATAAAGTCATGCTCCACCTTATTATTATTTGTATTTTGTCTAGATAAGAAGACAAAGAATGAAGGCAAGGCTTTCCTGTGGTGCTTATTAGGGGTGTTCCAAGCATTGCTGTTTAAACAAATTGGATAGGTTGAGTGTCTTTATTTTGCAAAGGAAGAAATGTTTTTAAGAGAATAGAGATTATAATTTTTGTAGTAAGTGATTTTTTTTTTTCAATTTTGCTTATGAAATTTAAATTTTTTTTAAAGAAAACTTCTTTTGTAGTTTGTATAAAGAAAGTTTGACTAACAATTATTTTTGTTTTAATTTTGTGCAGTGAGAATTTATCTAAGTATGGCAAGATAAATTGGATTTTTAAAAAAGCAAAAGATTCAATATTTTTTGAACAAAAAAATATATATATTTCATCATTTTTAAGACTGAGAAAGTACTTGTCTAGTTCTACGAATAAGTGATATGAAAATTTATAACAATGTTAGTATTTACAACTAATATAAAGAATATATAGAACTGATATTAAGTTGCCATGTGTCAAATTTAATCAATAACCTTACCATCCTTAGAAGAATTATCATGTGCTAAATTCAAACCAAACATATTCCAAACAAGAAAAAATGTAGACAACAGCCTTATATTTCTATCCAAACTCGTTTTGCACTTTTATGTTTATGTCTTTCTAATCATTGGTTAGATGATAATTGTTTGACGTTGAAGATGGTAATTAATTTGGATAAAAAGAAGAGATTTTTTCCCATAAAAAATATCTTTAAAGATATCATGATTATATCCAAATTAAATTGAAAAAAAAATCTTTATCCTTCTATAACACCAAATGACGGTATTCATTCATCTTGTTGGACACTAGCTAAGGTAGATGGAAGAATTTGCCTCATTTTAAAATTTCAATATTGTTAGGGTAGGAGCATGAATTTTACTTATATCTTTAAATGAATTAAAATTTAAATTCCTTACTTAAAATGTTATAGTTGATATTGGATCATATTTATGCTAGTCCCATTCAAGTCATTCATCTATATGGGTCCCAAGTAGACATACACTTTAAAACCTAAGGGGCAGTTCATTTCGGTTTAATCCAACTAAAGAAATCCAATTAATAGCAAGTCGGGTCAAGTTTTAATGTGGGTCTAAATAATCTGTTGCAATTAATTACAGTTTTAGTAGTATTTATGAAGTGTGCCACCCAACCCGTCGGTGGTTTCTCCCCTCCGACACCTACACAGCCCTCATTGCGACACGAAGATGGCATCGAAAAGCCACCAGTCGAAGAACACTGTCTACAGTTAAAAATCAAAGAACACACACAACAACCCACACAAAGCCCTTCACTTTAAATACGATCCTACCTTTCTACAACTGGGAGTTAGAGAACACCATCGAGGATGCCCGCGCGACGAACACCGACATCATCAGTACTCCGCCACAAATTCACCAGTCAATTTGCTTCCTAGCCCAACAGTAGGGACCAACAAATAGATGAGATGATGACTTGGAAGCGATGGATCCCGCTATCCACGTGACGGAGAGAGACAAGTGAAGCTAGAGAGGTTGGCATAACAGAAGCTACGATTGTGAAAGGGGAAAATGCCTTAGATCTGGCACCCAGCTACCGAAAACCATGCAAATACTTATTAGCGGAGAGTGGGATGGCTGTACAATTTAGGGTGTTTATTCGTGAATGAGAGAAGAAAAATGACTGTTGCCTTCGTTCTGCCCAGACAAAATTCATTTCCCAATGGCACACCCATAATTTTCACCAACTTAGTATCTTATCTACCTACCCAAGTGACCCTACCCAGCCCAATAGACACATAATGAGATTCAATTAATTAGATTAAACGCAGCTGAACTCCTCCTAAATTAGTTAGAATGGACTTAAGAATTTGTCTTTTTTAAAATTTCAACATCTGTGAAGGTGGATACAAAAATTTTACTTATGTCTTTAAATGCATTAAAGCTAAGAGTATCCATGTGGAATTCACATAAATGAATGGCTCAAATAGGACTAGAGATGTCAAGAAAATATTTTACCCCCATTACCCTCCTCGAATGTGGCCATCTAAACCCAAACCTAACCTTACCTGTAAAACCATAAGGAGGGTACAAGTTTAACCAATTTTACCCAACTCGATTTGTACCCCTCCCAAATTAGTATATCTATATTTAAAATATGATATCATTTTAAAATAAAATTATATTTTAGCATAAATTATCATATAATGTTACATTAATACTTCAATCTACATTCTCTTGAAAATATATGTAAAAATATAAATATTGAAGTCTTAAAAACTTATACATATTCCTTAAATGAGTTGGCATAATGGCAGATAGTATCCATCTAGCTGCAACTCACTAGAGCTGGCTAATGGGTTGGGTCAAACTCGGCCCAACTCAAGCAAACCCGGGCCTAACCTAACACAAAAAGAACCTGGGAGAATGTAGTCCACATGTGGACCTGGATAAAGAGGGAGGCTTAAATAGAATAGGCCCGACCTAGGCTCAGTATTGGCTTGGAGTTAGGTCGGGCTAGGTTGAATGTTAGCCTGTAGACCGTTGGTGATTTAAAATTTTTGAAAAAAAATGGTCTAATTACACCCTAGCCTCCCTTAAATAGCTCCAGAATTTTTTTTATTCTCTTTAACTCCTATAAACGGCTAATTTTTTAGGGTTTTTTTAGAAAACCAAGTCTATGGCTATTTTATAAATGTAGAGCCTCACTTTTTCACTTCCGCACACCATGACACCAAGCTCTCTTCTTATTCTCTGATTCTCTCTACTAACTCTCATCAAATTTTCTTAAACTCATGTTAATATTTTTTTAATCTCCTTTTAAACCCCTTTTAATCTACAATTATTTTCTCTCACTAATGGCTTTACAAAGCGAAAAACACTAACAAGGGTGTTGCAAGGCACAAGCTTCTCATCCTACACCAAAGTTTGGTCATTTTTTTAAGATCGTTTATTTCACAAAAGCCGAGGAGTTCACATCCAGGAGGTGGCCAATGATGATACCAACATCGACATGATAAATTATGATAAGTCTCAATGATCGACTCTCTGGTGATGACGCTGAAGAAGTCCCTCTGACCCAAGTTCTAATCAACATTGAAGAGTCGTAACCAATACTGCAAAGTGAAAAATCTAAGGCAACTCAAAGGAAATCCGGGAATTTGAAAGCTTCGGTATGAGCACATTTCAAGCAAGTGTGAGAAACTCGATTTGTAAATTACAGACACTGTGGCAACAAGTTTGCGGACAAGTTCAATTCAGGAATGGGTACATTCACCCTGCATTTAAGCAAAGCCCACTGAAATCTTGCCGGCACTTTTGGTGGACACATCCAGCTAATAGGAATAGGGAGCTTTGGCGGTCCAAGTATTTTTTGCTATAACAAAAAAAGTATGAGACAAAGTTTAATTAATTGGATGATGCTTATAAAAAAATCATTCAAACAAGTTAAGAATGAACATATAAAAATATTTATTGTTCAAAATTTGGATCCTGCTTATAGGAAAATATCTAAGCAGACTACAAGAAAAGAAAATTTTAAGTTATATGAAGTTAGGAGATGTGATTTGCAGGCATATTTCTCTACACCTTATCATTGTATTTTATTTACATCTGACTTGTGAACATCACCCATAGGACAAAATTATTAGTGTGATTGCGCATTAGATTGATGATGACTGAGTTTTGCAAAAAATGCATCATTGCATTCAAATGTATAAAATTTGATCATACAAGCTGAAACATCATGATGTGATTCTTAGAAACTCTGTGAGAATTTTTTTATGCTGATGAGATTTTATCAATTTATTTTGGCAATGCTTCAAATAATGATGTTACAATTAGGGAATTGATTAAAGAGATAAAACATCCATTGATGGGATTTCTTTCATGTTTGTTGTTTATGTCACATTTTAAATTTATGTGTGCGAAATGGTTTAGAACTTTTGTAGACTGAAATTAACCCAATTTAGAATGCACAACTTTTCTAAAGACAATGAGCAAATTGACTTATGAGTTCAAAATGTTTTGTATTGAAAATGAAGTTAATTTTTCTTGAAAAATATTTAAATTAAATTGTCATACTTGATGGAACTTGACTTCTGAAATGTTAAAAGATGTACAACTATGGACATCTCTTTTGACTTGTTTTGTAAATTTAAGAGTAAACCCATAAGCATTTACCAATGACTTGTGAGAAAAATGTTTCACATTGATTGAGTTGCTAAGATATTTTTACGAAGTAATAAAAGTTTTGCTGTATTTTGTGAAGATTGTTTATGTTTTCAACCAATACAAGAATAATGAGTTTTTAAAAGACACTATTGAAGCATTTTAAAAGAAATGACTTGACTATTTTTAAAATATTCTGCATATTTATCTAATTGCATGTGCATTAGACCCGAATGTCAAAATTACAGGTTGCCTTTAATTGCTTGAATCATATTATCATACATACTTATGACATAATCAAGTATATACACTTACTATTTCTGCTGAAGCTGGCTACAATTTGAGAGAGTTGTATAAACTCTACTCTGAGTATCATTTTGATAAGGTTAAAGCCATTGATCTAACACCAGTCTGTTATCCTACTTCATTCTTATCATCACGGTTCAATCTTGCCGCAAATATTCTAAAATGGCCGAAACCCACAAACCCGAAAGTGGATGAATGAGATGATTACCTCAAGATCATTCGGGCACAATGAGGAGGACATCCTCGAATTGTGAAAGAACAAGAGGGAAAGATTTCTAATCTTATCCATGATGGTGTAAGAGATTTTGGCAATGCTGGTCTCAACCATCGCCTCCAAGACAACTTTCAATGTGGGAAAAAGAGCCATATTGGAAAAACGGGCAAGGCTCACACTTGAGATAATTGAGATTTATGTGTGCAACCGAGATTAGGCCCTTGCTACTTTACGGAAGCAAGACCAGAAGAATTCGAATGATGATGTCCTAGTTGATAAGAAGGTACAATAGTATATTCTGAGTTTTTAATTTCAGTTTTTAAATTGTATTTGATTCGATCATGTTGTGAAATACAGATCTTAGGTTTTCATTTCGGTTATTTTCTATAACATTTCACTATTTTTAAGTGTAAGGCAAGTTCCAGTTGTTCTAAGTGTCATTTGACTTTTTTATTGATAAAATTTACATCTGTCGTGGTATTTTCCTTTTATAAAAACATGTTTATTCAAATTACTCTCGTATAATGTTTTTAACTTTTTTTATTCAATTTTTTAAAATAAAAAACGGACCCGACCTAGTGGGCAGTTCCCCAGCCCGTTTTATCCCACCTAAGCCCAGTTGGGCTTGGTCAACCCATCAGTCACCTCTAACTATGACAAATACTAATTGAATCTGATTATTTATTAAAAGGGAAAGTTGCAAAAACCTCATGACATTTGGTTTAACCTACACTCACCTCTCTCTATTTTAGAAAACTTATATTTTGCCCTTTGGAATAGTCACATCATTCAAATTCACTACTATGCATGTGGGCCGAATGCCATGATTGCCCAATAAGATTTGTAAATTGTGCAAATCAACCATAATATTTATTTCATACCACCTCCGATCCACTTTCCCTACATATGTAATAAATTTCTACATAATTTATATCTTTGTAAGTTTACTAACAATTTCTAGATCTATAATATATTTTCATATTTATAAAACAATAGTTAATGATTGTGATTAATATTAATATTTACTTGTTTAGCATTTTCTTTATTTTTTAATTAGTTCAAATAGAGAAGTATCATTTTTTTTTATAAATATATTTTAGCTAATCTCATTTATTTTGAAAACTAATTTTCACCATATGAAAGAAATCTACAAATTCTACAATTTTTTATCATTGCAAAATGTAAATAATCTATTAAGTAAGCACATTATTTAATACGTATCATTATATCATTAATTAAGTACAATTTTTAGCCAAATGATGATTAATGTTTTGTAACTTTCTAGGCTATCCAATGAAAAAATTAATAAGTGATACTTATTTTTTTTACAAAAAATTTAAAATTTAAAAAATTCTTAAAATATAATATTTTAATAAATGTGAAATTTATTTGTGCATTTAATAAATGTATTATGTATTTTTTTTTGTTACTATTTAGTTGTGTATTCAATAAGTGTAAGACTTTTGTTCCCTGTGGAAGATCGCAAGTTGATTTTCTGTTCAAACCATAAATTGGATCATCAGGAAAGCCATCATGAGCCTTCTAAGCATAGAATTGGAATATTTGGTGGAAATTCATGGTAGATATTTATTTTTTGTTTTTTCCTTTTTCTTGAAATTTTATAGTCTTTTTCTTGAAAATGTGTCAATTTTGGTTTCGACTCCCTTTCCCCCTTATTCCACTAATTGTATCCTATAAATATTGGTAATCTTGGTTTCGCCTCTCTTTTCTGCCTTGCTCCACCAATTATATCCACCATAAATTCCCATCAAACATTCCAATCTTATACCTAGAAGGCTAATGATGACTTCCTGATAATCCAGTTTATTGCCTGAACTAGGGACCACCTTAAGACCTTCTATAGGGAACAAATACCTCGAATTTATTGAATACACAACTAAATGAAAACTAAAAAATAGTAAATGCATAATACATTTATTGAATGTACAACCAAACTTCACATTTGTTGAAGTAATATATTTTATGAATGTTTTTAATTTTATTTTTTTGTAAAAAAATAAGTATAAATTATAAATTTTTTCATTGAGTAGGGTACAAAACATTAATTAACATTTGATAAAAAATGTACTTAATAAATGATATAATGTTACACAATAAATAATGTGCTTAAATTAATATATTATTTATATTATGTGTTGCTAAAAAATTGTAGAATGTGTATATTTCTTTCATGTGGTGAAAATTAGTTTTCAAAATAAAATGAGATTAGATAAAATATATTTGTCCTAAAAGATGATGTTTCTCTATTTGAACTAATTGAAAAATGAATAAGATGTTAAACAAGTAAATATTATTGTTAATCACAAGCATAAAATATTGGTTTATAAATATGAAAATATATTATAGATTTAGAAATTATTAGTAAATTTATAAAGATAGAAATCATTCAAGAATGTATAATTTAGTAGAAATGTATTATATATTTAGAGAAAATGGATTGAGATAGTATGAAATGAATATTTTGATTGATTTGCATAATTTGTAGATCTTATTGGGCAATCATGACATTTGATCTACTTGCATAGCAGCAAATATGACTGATTTAACTATTTTAAGGGATAAAGTATAAATTTTTTAAAATAGAAGAGAATAAGTATAGATTAGAAAAAATATCAGGGAGATTTTAGTAACTTTCCCTTATTAAAAGGGTTAGAGATTAGCTAAATCTCACCCATATCCGGCCGGTTGACTTCTCTGCGTAAGGCTGTCATATAACCATGTTCCTTTTTAAAATTTCATAAATCACGGTCTCTGGGTGCTGGCGGCTCCACTTGCTGCTGCTGCTACTTCTTAGCTCATCGACATCTTCTTCACTTAAAACAACCAACTTTTCAAGTGTGACCGCTGACACCTGTGCTCCCGCCGCCTCTGCGCTAGGGTTTCTCAATTACTTCCTCTCCGCCCCAGTAATCAGAAATGGCTTCCTCTCTCCTAACTTCATCACACGTCAGCCGCACTTCCTTTTTCCGACCCAAATCCTGCGACTTCCTCCCGCCCGTCGGCTCCGTAACCTTCACTTCCTCCAAAGCTTTTCCTCCCATTCCTTCCCCCTCCATATACAGACCCACCGCCATTTCTTGCTCCCGTCCCTCTAACCCTGACTCCGACTCTGCCTCCGCCCCCCGCCGCCGTCCAGTTTACATCCCCAATCACATTCCCGATCCCAAATACGTCCGAGTCTTTGACACTACCCTCCGCGACGGTGAGCAGTCCCCCGGCGCCACCCTCACCTCCAAGGAGAAGCTCGACATCGCCCGCCAACTCGCCAAGCTTGGAGTCGACATCATCGAGGCCGGCTTCCCTGCCGCCTCTAAGGACGACTTCGAGGCCGTCAAGGCTATCGCCAAGGAGGTTGGTAATGCTGTGGACGAAACCGGTTATGTGCCTGTGATTTGCGGCCTCTCCAGGTGCAACGAGAAGGACATTAGGACTGCATGGGAAGCTGTCAAGTACGCCAAGAGACCCAGGATTCATACCTTCATTGCCACGAGTCCGATCCATTTGGAGCACAAGTTAAAGAAGACCAAGGAGAAAGTTGTGGAGATTGCTCGGAGTATGGTTAAGTTCGCACGCAGTTTGGGTTGTGAGGACGTCGAATTTAGTCCGGAAGATGCTGGCAGGTCCCATCTGCTTTCTCTTCTCTTCGCAACTCATCAAACCCCTCCATTTGATTTCGTCATAAGCATTGTTAAGTATTAGTTGTTATTTTTTGGATTGTGTGGCAAAGGGAGTGCTGCAAATTGCTTCCGTTTGCTTGTTTGTGATAGCAGTTCGTTTATCTTCTGTTGGACTGATTCGTCTCTGATTCTATGGAGCTGATCAGATCCGATAGGGAGTTTCTGTACGAGATACTTGCTGAAGTGATCAAGGCCGGTGCCACAACGCTCAATATACCGGATACTGTTGGAATCAATCTCCCCTTTGAGTTTGGACAGTTGATTACAGACTTAAAAGCAAATACGCCGGGGATTGAGAATGTTATTGTTTCGACACATTGCCAGAATGATCTTGGACTTTCTACTGCCAACACCATAGCCGTATGTTGTTATTTTCTCTTTTCTTTTTTCTTCCCCCCGTTTCATACTCTGGTTCTGACTGCACTGGACTTACATTTGTGTTATGCTAAATTCAGGGGGCTTTTGCAGGGGCAAGACAAGTTGAAGTAACAATCAATGGGATTGGTGAAAGAGCTGGAAATGCTTCATTGGAGGAGGTGCTTCCTTTATTTCTTTTTTCTTTTCTTGGAATGCATCCAATTGTCCAACAACAAATTAAAAATAGATTATTTTGCACTTTGTTGCGTTTCATCTTTAGCATATTTGTTGAATTTGCCTGTAATATTCCTGCTCAGTAGCTCAGGGATCCAGCCTCGTAAAGTTGGCTGGAAATATCACTTTGGATATCCTTTTATTTTTCATTGTTCTTTTCTATTCCCTTAAACGAAAGCCTTTACTTCTGTGAGGCATTTGCTGCTAGAAAATGGCACTTGTTGTGCTCTGTTAGGGATATACATCATTCTATCTTTTTTGATCTTGTTTTTGTTGTTTGATATCATACATTTAGCAACATGAGCTGATGTTTCACTTGGCTGTTTGATATAAAAACTCATGTATTTGGAAAATGAAAGCCAAAATATGCATCATTTGGATATACCTATCTACTTATACAAACTTATCGCAATCTCCTATTGTTCCTCTTTGTTGTCCTCCTGCTATTTGAAATTGTCTTGTTTGCAGGTTGTGATGACCTTAAGATGCCGTGGGTATGCACTAGAAGGTTTATATACTGGAATAAATACGCGACACCTTGTAATGGCAAGCAAGATGGTAGCCTTCTTTCTTGCACAAAACTCACCCATTAAGATGCTTGCAACTTTCAACATCATTTCCTTTTGATCTCATTATTGATTTGATAGCATGGTTGTTCAGGTGGAGGAGTACACTGGCTTACACGTGCAGCCCCACAAGGCCATTGTTGGAGGTAATGCTTTTGCTCATGAGAGTGGAATACACCAGGTTAGTACAAATTTGATTTGTCGAACCAGTATGTATAAAGCCATATTTAAACTTCTCTTTTTTTGCCTCCTACAAGGTGATCTAGCTTCCCCTTTAACCAGTTAGTGATTATTGAACCTTGGAAGTGAAACTCCATTGAACATGACTGCAAGATACATGTTATAAACTGACGCGCAAGTATCTTTAGATATTGTCTAATGACTTAACTCTTTTAATTTAATTAAGGACTAGGCTTTTCTATTCTGCTCTTGCTTTTAATTTTGTTGTCAAGATATGATTCTTTTTAACTTTAGGATGGAATGCTAAAGCACAAAGAGACATATGAAATCATATGTCCTGAAGATATTGGCCTTGAAAGAGCCAACAGTGCTGGTATTGTCCTTGGGAAACTCAGGTATGTATTTTGTCAGTTCAGATGTTCTTTATGTCCCGAGTCCCTGACACCATAAAACCTCTCCTCTTATTGTGTTTTAACCCATCTACTGAATGCTATGGATGTCTTTATCTTATGTTTATTTCTTTACTTTTTCTTAATATCCATTTTAGTTATTAGAATTAAGGCCATTATTTAGTTGTGATTTTTATTTTTGTTTCAATTTTACTAGTTTAAAACGTTAGTGAACATTAGTATTTTCTTGTAAATGTGTTGTTTGAATCCCCAAGGACAGTGGACGCCATGCTCTGAAGGATCGATTGATGGAGGTAAGCAGCTGTTAGGCACGGTTGGATGTGATGCTAGTGTTCTCTCTTCATTTTTATGTGTAACATTCTCTCTGTCTCCCCAGCTTGGTTACGAAATTACTGATGAGCAGCTTGGGAACATATTCTGGCGTTTCAAAGCTGTTGCTGAACAAAAGAAGGTAATCAATAATATTGAAATACTTCCAGAAATGTTTTTATACTTTCCATCAATTTAGGCAGGGTTTCATATTTAGCCAAAGTAAAGAAAAGTGAACTAATTACATGACGTTGTTCGGTTACTTAAGTTTGTAGAACTTTAGCTTTCTATTGAACAGAGTGAATCAATCAAGCTAATTAGATGAGAAGTTCCTCCTGTGCTTGGAAAGTTCCTGCAACTTGCAATTCCTATGATGAGTGTTTTTTAATCAATTTTGAGCTACCTAGTAATCATGTGATGTCTAATGCTCCTTATCCATCTAGTAAAGGGCATGTGTCAGTGGGAGGGGATGGCATGGGAGGGGTGAAAACGAGCCGAGCCCTTATCAAACAATTCGAGCTTGAGCTCAATTTTTTAGTTATCTGACCGAGCCTAATGAGCTTAGAGCCCGAGCTCAAGCTATATTTTATGTTCAAATCCTTAACAAATTGAGCTTAATGAGCCCAATATAACATTAAAAGAATATAATTAATTTAATAAAATAAATAATATCTTAATTCCTAAAATCCTACTTGAGCTCTTGTTGAGCCAAATGAACCTCAATAGAGCTTGAATCGAGCTCCACCATCTAGGCTGAGCTTTGAGTTCCCTTTACTAATGATAAGAACCTTGGGATGAAAACCTCAGAATATGGGCCAACTTACACACCCTTGGGTAGAACTCATCCCCAAAAGCTAGCTTGTTGAGGTGAAGGTGCCCAAGAACATATACACACTTGTGTAGCCTCTTTTGTAAGCCATGTGGGATTCGTGGCTTATATCATAACCCTCTCCTAGCAGGTCACTCAACACGGATCGAACATGGGTACCAGCAGTCTCCGGTGACCACCTACTGGTGCCACGGGCTCCAATCGTCTCCCACAACTGTGTGGATCCACCTGGTCAAACTTGACCCATGCCTTCCTAGACCCAAGACCTTTCAACTAAGCTCGTTGAACTCATGCTCGAGTTGAGCCAATCCTTAACGAGTTGAGTTTCGAGTCTAGGGTGTTTGGACTCGGCTTAGCTCGTTCCCACCCTCGTGGGAGTTATTTTGGGTTTCAAGACTTTGTTATGTTTGATATATTTATTGTATAATTTTATAGATGGGACCTTGTGGAAGGAAGAGCTTGCTTGTCTGTTTTTTTAATTTTTACTTGAAGGGTAGTGAACCACGGGCCTTAAACACTTATAGTGGGAATTGTGATATTTTTTCCTATTTTACAAGACTTGCATCTGGTCTCATCTGTCTGATGGTATCTTCAGAGAGTTACAGATGCTGATCTGATAGCATTAGTGTCAGATGAAGTATTCCAACCAGAAGTTGTTTGGAAGCTTGCTGATCTGCAGGTAAGTTATGGTTTGTTTAGATATTTTGTTCATAACCAGTTTATAATAAACCTTTGGTATATTATTTTTATATGAAGATTTACAGCCAGTTGGTCATTAACTGAAATGGGTTAACACACAGGTTACTTGCGGAACTCTTGGGTTGTCCACTGCAACAGTTAAACTCGTTACTGCCGATGGGGAAGAGCATGTTGCTTGCTCTGTTGGGACTGGGCCTGTAGACTCCGCTTATAAAGCAGTTGATCTCATTGTGAAGGTTCAATTTTTTTTGTTATTGTCTGGGTTTTTAGGGTGGGTAGCCTTGGCATTTGGTATCAGTTATTAGTTCTGGATCAGATTTATTCTTAGAGTTGGACTTGAATGGAGTGATTGCTTCAAGTTCTGATTTTCTTCTGCACGCGCACACACACATAAACATGTTCATGATTTGCCCACGTTTACTCACTTCTTTGTTGTAAGGTAATGCAGACACATTATTCTTCTACTTATTATTGAGATTATAGAGGTGAGCATGGTTCGAGTTGGGTCCTTTTCAATGGTAATTGACCCAAACTGAAATGCTCATGGTTGTAGAAAAATCCTACCCAACCTGAGAACTGAGAACCAAAGGAAGCAGATCATATGGTTTGTTTGTTTTGGTTTTGGTTCTCGGTTCTTCGTAGTTTTGTTTGCATACGTATAGTAGCTACAAAATTCAATAGATCTCATCTAAATCAACAACTAAAAAGCAAAAACTGGCAAATACGGTTACAAAATTCAACTAGGAGAAAGTTAGCGTTAGGATCTTGTGTTTAAAAAACAATCAACCCCTTAGTATAGTTTTTCAATAGAGGAATATCATAGGTGAATATATAATAACATAAGTCTCATAATATGTGTATTAGATATTTTCAGGTTGGTTCCATTTAGGGTCGGAACGGGTTAGTTCCATATGAAACCAGAACCAACTTGAAAAACATAGGTTTTTTTAGTAATGGAACCAATCCACAGACTGTTGTTAGTTTTTACCCAAGCCAGACCAAACTAATAGGGGTGGTTTGGGTTAGTTTTCTGTTTTGTGCAACCCACACTCATCCCTATCGGGCAATGATGAAATTTGTCATCTTTTTATGCAGGAACCAGTTGTACTTATGGAGTACTGTCTGAATGCTGTTACAGAAGGCATTGATGCTATAGCTACAACTCGTGTTCTGATTCGTGCAGAGAGTGATCATAGTTCGACTCATGCTTTGACTGGGGAAGCAAATAAACGGACCTATAGGTACTAAATGTTCATTGATTGTGGCTTTTCACAGGGCCTTCTTTTCCTTTGTTTGTCTTACTTGCAAAAAGATTACTAGCTTTTGAATAACTCTCCACCCTTGGTTGACAGTGGAACTGGGGCAGGAATGGACATTGTGGTTTCAAGTGTAAAAGCTTACGTTAGTGCGTTGAACAAAATGTTGGGGTTTAAGGGGTTGTCACCCGGTGAAGGTTCAGTAGAAAGAGTACCGGTGTCTGTTTAAGGAAGCTTTACAGGTTTATTTCCTACACCCTGATGAACATCATCTTTGTTTAATAGATCAATGCAGTACTTGCCTTCTACGGAATGTTAGAGGATGGGCATAGCATGTCATTGTCAGAATTTAAGACATAAGCTTGTCCACAAGTGTTGGAACGATATAACTTTGTTTTGGTGGCACAGTAATCTGTAATTATGTGTTTAAAAATTTGTCGACGGCAAGCAACTATGGTTTGTGGATTATTTTGGCTGAACTAAGCTTTTGGAGGTGTATTTTATATATATGTATATATATAGTTTTGATGTCGACGGTTGAGAATTGAGATAGGATTATGTCAAGTTATTTTGGTGCCTGGCTTTCTTATACAGTTGAGGTGCCTGTTGTGACGAAAATCACACCACACTGATGAATTGATTATACGTTGGATTCTGGAATCATGTATGGGTGTTCTTGGATACATCATATGAAGTCGTTTTTATCGTTTAGGGAAATTACTTTGTCATGTCCAGTTTGCCCTTTTTGGTTGCTAGAGTCCATTTTTATGGTATTAGTATTGTGTTATGGTTAGTTGCAGTTACCGCAATCTTTAGTTGATATTACAGGTACTATCCTTAAGTTTCTCCTGGTTTTTTCACACTGTTTGGATAAAATTTATGAAATCCTAATTTAAATTGTACAATAGTTATCTTCACTAATTTGTCTATTTGTTTTTTTTTTTTTTTTTTACAATTAATGGGCACTTAAAATCATCAGTTTTAAATGCTGAGTGGTGCTTTTTTAAATGTCAAATTATTGTAAAAACAAATATCGGACATACTGCAATTGTTGGCATATGGCTACCATAACCGTATATATATATATATTTGTCAAATCTCATGGGTGTAACTGTAATATTAACCAAAGTTCAAGTCGTATGCGTAATAACCCATATTTATCCTTTACAAGCATTATTTGAAGTTATTTTTTACAGTAATGTATCTGTAGGGTTTTGGCTGTTTTATAGAAGTGTAACATTTGACAATTGTAATTAAATTGCCGCTGTACAAGTTCATGTTTTCAATATTTTTTCTTTCGGGTTTCCCATGGGTGTGTCATGCAAACTATTTCAGAGACATGCCAGGAGCCACATTCTAATTGTTTCTTGAAAAGGTAAAGGCGGGTGCGTAGAAATATTTTTCATGCTTAGAAATACACACACACACACACACACATTCTATACCAAAGGCTTCTCAGAACTTCAGAATTGTGTGTATGAATGATACAAGATTTAGATGTGCCTATGGTCCCTAATACATGCTACAAGCAATGAGTTCACAGCTACTTTGGTGGGTTCGTAAAGCGTGCTTCCTCTCAAAGATAAAGGACCTATTTTGTGTTTTACTCTACGGAGGGGCTAAATGGGGTTTTAATTTTACTTGTCACCCAAGTAACACTGGACAAATTTGTGATATCTGTCCCTCTTTTTTTTTTTTTTTAATCCACAGAGAAGCTTAGTCCGATTATAATAATGCTTTCAACAGTAGTCTGGATCTATTTTTTTGTGATTTGAATTTGGATGGTTAAAAGCTAGTGAACTCACTTCGTGGAATCTCGCGTCACACGAAACAGAAGAAAACAATGAACGGTCTATCTATTTTACTTCGGATTTTACAATTATTTAATCTAATAAAAAAAAGGGTATTTTGGTTGTAGGAGTAATTAGATATATTTAATATGAGTGAACATTAGAACTATTTGAATTTAAAAAATAAAACCACGTATTGTCCAATAATATTGTGGATTCTTTAGATCATGTCTCCAGATTTTTATTGTATAAAATCTTTTATAAGAAAGTAAATTTTTAATAGTTAAATGGATGGTCTGGGAGCAACGGGCAGAAGCACCAGTGTAGGAAGCAAAGCAAATCAATGATGGCATGGCATCCGGAAAAAGAAAAAGAAAGAACACAAAGATGATAATGGTTGGCTTCAACTCATTCGCCCTTCTCAACCGTCCTTTCTTTCTTTTCCACCTCCAACCAAACCTTTTCATTTTCTTTTATTTTTTCTCTTTTATGTTTTTGTTTAATCTTAAAGCCAATTGATTACTAATTAATCAAATAAAACTTGTTATTATCTGTAAAAAGAGGGAGCAGAGACTACAAAAAATGTATGGATCCCAATTAACTCATTGTTCATTATAGGCTTATAGCCAAGTGGGAATCGCATACTTCCAACTATCAGGCGGTGACTTACGCTTTTGATATTTGACAAGTGATGATTTTATAATTTTCAAAATTGAAAATTATTACATAAGTGCACTTATGCGAGAAAATCTAGCACATAAGCCTGTTTTTTTTTTATTTTACATATACGATAATTTATCAGTTTACTTTTATATTAAAAAAGCTTGTATATTCAATACTATCTATAATAGATCTATTCATGTGCCTCCAACTTAAGATAAACAAAGAAGTACAAATATAGCTCAAACATTTCAAAGAAATCAGCTAGAATTAATAATTTGGCTATAGTTAAGGTATTTAAATAATTTGAAATGAAAAATTTCTAATTTGTCCACCGAAGCCTATACTTGTTATCGTGATCAACCTTACCATATTACAGCTTAATTCCAACTATATTGGGATTAATTGTTTGATATTTATAATGTCAATTATATACAGTCAATTCACATTATAAGTTCGTAAAAATAAAAATAACAAAGTTTTAGACTAGTGCTATAGAGTTTTCAACTGCTAACATTATAGATTAAGGTCTCATATTTGTAAGAGAAACTATGATGATAGCAGTGAAAAATAATAGTTTGTTATAGTCATGTTTTTTTTTTTATAAAATTAGTATTGTGAAATGACAAATGATATAAAACATCACTTAACTATACACTAGCATATTACATTTTTTTTAAAAAAAAAGATTTGCATAGGTCTCCTTCATTCTCATAATAGATGAAGCATTTTTCAAGAAAAAAATTGCATCATACCCCTTCGGCCCCATTATAATGAAGCCTTTTTTAGGCACAAAGATATTTTTATAATTTATATTATTCATTTCATTTTTCTCCTTGAAGTTAAAATTAAAAAAAAAGCTTTTCTTTAAACTTTGTGTTGTGATAGTTTAAATGAGGATTAAATTTTTTTAAAAAAATTTATGTAATGAGAGTTAAAATTAGGGTAATAAAATAAATTTGATATTAATTTTTCTATAAAAAAAAAAAAGAAGAACGTTTAACCTTTTATTGAACCACGTAAAAAGAAATATGACTTATTTTTCTGCGACGGAGCAAATAATAATTTTTTGAATAAAATTACTTTTTCAATAAACAGAAATGTATTCCCTCATATAGACATGAGCTTTCTATGAAATTAGTTTCAAATAATTATAGACCGTTAATTAGCACTTCAACACAATGAACTTTCTACGAATTTAGTGTCACCTATCTCAACTATCGTAAATAAAAGATGAAAAGAAAAATTAACAGAAAATAATTGGAAAACAATGGGGACGGAAAAAGCAGGTGAGAGAGAGAGAGAGAATCCCGAGTAAGATGGCCCTGCATTGCCTCTCTGTCACAACTCAGAAACCACCAAAAACCCTTCCAATCAAATCCTTTCCGTTCGTTCGTTCGTTCGTTCTTCCCTCTCTCTCGTCTCTCCAACACCCGCCCCGTCCAACCTCCAAAAAGTAACAAATAAATAACGGGCCAACGAAGGAGACAACCAGCAGGAGGAGGAGGAGTGAGAGAGAGAGAGATACAGGGACAGAGACACGCACAAAGCTACAGGTACTTCTGTTTCTCTTTTCCTTTTTCGACACTCTTTATTTTCTCTTCTCTATCGTTAATTCCTTCTCGATCTATGCCTTTTTCTTTCTGTAAATTCTCCTCTTTTCCGGGCTGTATTTGACCCATTTCCCTCTCTCATTTCCTGCATTGCTGTTCTGAATTCGGTCTTGGTTTCTCTTTTGATTCAAATTTGATCTCTTTACGTCTCCTGCTACCCATTCGAGGGTTGCGGCTCCTTTTTTTTTTTTTTTTTTTCTCTGGGTCTTCTTTTGATTCGTGTTTTAGTCTTCCGTTTTTGTGTTCTTTCGTGTTGATGGATGAGGATTATCACCGCCGTGGCATGATGGTAAGGATTAATGGCCTAGGCTTAATCGAATTTCGGTTTTAGTTTTGGACTACATTCTTTGGATGATTGATTTGTTACAATGCTGGAAAACCGAGCCTTTATTAGTGGAAGCGAATTCGAAACCTGAAGCCTCTTCTCGTTTCAGTCTCCCCCCGCCCCCCTTTACGTTAATTAATTCATTTATGGGAAGAATATTCTCAAATGCTGTCGTTTCCTGCCATTTTCCCCTGGGGTTGTCTCTTTTCACATTGATTTGCCATTGTCTTATTTAATACTCTCTCTTTCTCTCCCACCTGCTTTCTCTCTCACTTGCTCGCGTTCTGTTTCATTGTCAAGCAACCTTGCTATAAATATTTGACATTGAAGATGATTGATTATGTGGACTAAATATGTTTCTGGAACAACGCAGGCGCAGGCTCCTCCTCCTGGTTACTTTGTGCGTATAGAAAACAGTGACGATTTGTATTTGAGAAAGAAAACAAGGATGCGCAGGTGGCTCTGCTGTACATGTCAAGTTGATGAGCCTTACCACTCAACTGAGAATGAGCTGCTGAAGAGCCCAGGAAATCACATAGATGGTATGTGTGTATCTCACACACTTTCAAATTCAGTTACCGGCTCACCTGCTAGATTTCTCTCTTTATACCTCAATTATGCCTTGCTGATGCAGCTGAATTCTTGTGCCCATTTGCTATCACAAATTACTTTTATGCATATTTCCTTGCTAGAAAAGAAATGTTGATATTTTGTAATTCTTGGTGCCACCTGGACATTCAAATTGGTAAAAGACTAAATAGTAGAAAAATTCCAGGTCTGAGTGTGGCATCCATATTTGTAGCTGACACCGTAGATGATGATAAACGCATCATCATGCTTATTTTCTTCCATGTCCCTTTTTTTGCAAATCTTAAATGTTTATAGTGATATTCAGGATGGCACAACAAACTTGAATGTGACTTTTGGAGTTTCTCTAATTTGTTTATTGTTAGTTTCCTTTGCATAAAAAGCTTTCTTTCTTTTATTTTGTGAAGAGAAAAAAAATTATCGAAGATTCACCTGTCTCATTACATGTCTGGTCCTCACAGGAAATGAAAAAGGCTCAAAGGTGACAGCTCCTGTCAAGACTGGAGTACAGAAGTCGGCACCACCAATTGAAGTCCCTGTGCTATCATTGGAGGAGTTGAAAGAGAAGACTGACAATTTTGGATCAAAGGCATTGATTGGTGAAGGGTCTTATGGCAGAGTGTATTATGCGAACTTAAGTAATGGAAAAGCAGTGGCTGTTAAGAAGCTTGATGTTTCTTCTGAGCCTGAATCAAATGTTGAATTTTTGACTCAGGTGTGTAAATACTAGTTTGGTCATGATATGGTCTTTTGAACTGTCATATGATTGGATTACTCTCTGCATGCTACAGGTTTCAATGGTTTCAAGAATGAAGAATGAGAATTTTGTTGAGTTGCAAGGTTATTGTGTTGAAGGAAATCTCCGAGTGCTCGCATATGAGTTTGCAACCATGGGCTCATTGCATGACATATTGCATGGTATCTGAAAGGACCTGTTCATTTATTTATTCAAGTTCACAATTTCATTCAGCTGGCTCAGGCACTTCAGTGTGAAAAGATAAATTCTATTTGAGTTACAAGTTGCAAGTCATATAATCTCTTTTGTAAATACAGGAAGAAAGGGTGTCCAAGGGGCACAACCTGGTCCAACTCTTGATTGGATGCAGCGAGTACGAATTGCAGTTGATGCGGCAAGGGGCCTAGAATATTTGCATGAGAAGTTTCAACCTTCTATTATACACAGAGATGTCCGGTCTAGCAATGTGCTTCTCTTTGAAGATTTTAAAGCCAAGATTGCAGATTTCAACCTTTCAAACCAAGCTCCTGATATGGCTGCTCGACTTCATTCTACTCGAGTTTTAGGGACCTTTGGTTACCACGCTCCTGAGTAATCTCTTTTATCAAATATGTGTTTAATTATTTTATCTATGTGGAACCTGCCATTAGCTTTGATGGGGTACGTTAGCTTTGGGCAAGTAAAATCCAATTTATGCATGTCTTTGGATTGAAGACACATAGTTTGTGTTTGTATGCTGAGGGAATGCTAGAAGCTTTGAACTAGTTAATGGCCTTTTCTTGGTCGTCTTTGTAAGCTGCACTAATACAGTCAGGGTGTGCAGTGTTTGTTTCATTAAGTTGACATTGTTACCTTCCAGAAGAACTGTGGACTAGATTGTGAATAGTTAAGGGTTTCATTGTTTCAGGTATGCCATGACTGGACAATTGACGCAGAAGAGTGATGTATACAGTTTTGGGGTTGTTCTCTTGGAGCTTCTGACAGGGAGGAAACCAGTTGATCATACCATGCCTCGTGGCCAGCAGTCTCTTGTTACTTGGGTGGGGTAGCTGCACATTCTTAATGATTTTGTTGTTTCAACTAGTTGGTTTTAAATGCCTTTCAACCCCTCTTCTTCCTCTCTCTTCCTGTACTAAGCCTGTCAACATTTCATTTTAGTTTCAATGTGATGTAATACTATGTGCTCTTATTCTTAACTAGGCGACTCCAAGGCTAAGTGAAGACAAAGTCAAGCAATGTGTAGATCCAAAGTTGAAGGGAGAGTACCCTCCAAAAGGAGTTGCCAAGGTACTTTTTTCTTATATGGAAGGCCTTGTAACTACAATTGAGTTTCCAAAGAGAGTTTGATTCGAAATCAAAGATTATGGAATAGCTCACACAAAGAAAGGTGCTTCAGCTAACCGATATTGGCTCTGTTTTATTGGTGCAGTTAGCTGCTGTGGCGGCATTATGTGTGCAGTATGAAGCTGAATTCCGTCCCAACATGAGCATCGTGGTAAAGGCACTCCAACCGCTTCTGAAGTCTGCGGTCCCAACTGCAGCTCCTGTTTCTGAAACTTAAGCAGACAATTCAGGCATACCAACTCATGTCGGCATTTCTGCAAGCACCTAGCCACATCTTGGTTTTATTTAACTGGGCGATTTATTGGACAATGAAAGCAAATATGTTTATTCTTTTTCATCTGAAATGTAATTTCAGTTGCATGGGCTTGGTTTATACTTTGATGTGACATGAATGATTTATTGGCTTATCGGCATTGAGCTAGCCGTACCGTACCCTACCAAGCTCATAAGACTGATGTAAACAAAAAGATTGTGTTTCCTTGTGAAAATGAATTTGTTGTTGGCTTTCGGTTGCTAGCTTCCTCGGGCGAATGCCCTGTACCTTGTGTGTGGAATTGGGGAATTACTGAGAGGCAAGCAAAAAATTATGAAACAATTGAAAAAATCATTTTTAAGGTAATAAACAATTGGAGAGAAATTGGAAAAATGATTTAAGGTAGTAAATATAGTATTAGAAAAAGAGGGATAACTGGTTAGTTGGTAGTAGCATTTCCGGGAGATAGATCTGCGTTTTGTAATTGTAACTTTGTTCGGTTTAATGTGCCAGTGGTCAGGTGACCGTTACTTAACGATTCGAGGGTCTAGATTGAGGTAATCGAAGTTCGGAGACTATAAGGATATGTTTGTAAAGATTGAAGGGTATTATCATATTTTAGAAGACTAACGCTTAGACTGATGAAATCAATCAAAACCCCTACGCAGGTCAGGCAGGCGGCAAAGGTGGCAAGGGTAAGGGTTTAGCGCTTTATATTCTGGATCTCAATCCAAAAAGAATAGCCATCTCTCTCTCTCTCTCTGTCTCCGTGTTGATGCTATGGAGCCAGATGGATTTCCCGGTTCGAGCAGGGGAAACTCGGACTCAGGGAGCCAAGAAACTCTCCTCCAACAGCCGGAGCCGTTCCAATTCCAGTTCTCTAAATCTTACGCCACTTCATCTCCAGAAACAATGCAAGAGCTCACGGTTGGAGTTCAACAGAAGAAGCCCCTGTGCTTCTCTCTTGATTCTCCACAAAATCAAGACGTTGGTTTCGACGCTCAAGGTCGGGAAACGCTTGATTTGGTCGGCGGAAAAGATTCTCTTCCAAAATCTGCCTCTGGGTCTTTAATCAGGAAGGCGGAAAACTGCGGGCATGTAAACGGGTCGAATGATACGCCGAAGGGGTCTGACTCTGAAGCAGATAATGTTGAAGATTCTTTGGAACCTGGGCCCCAGGAGTCAGAAATGTTGGAATTTCGTGGTGGTGTCAAGGATTTGGAGGGTAAAGCTGTGGAATCCAATGGTCTTCTGGAAGCTGAAAAGCGGAGGTTGTTGGCTGAGCTTGAAGTCGGAGCCATATTTGGGGGTAAACCTCAACTCCGAATGGCTACTGAACCTGATGCTGAGAACATGGGTCTTACCCAAGGCTTCTGTGAGCCGGTTAGGCAGTCATTGCATCTTGAAGTTATTCATGACGGAGTGTTGATTGATTCGGTTCCTGGCAACAAAGTTGGAAATGGCTATCTCAACACAATGGGAGCTCAGGACACTAGTGTAGAGTCGAACTCTACAAAAGAATGTGGGAGGAAAGAGAAACGATCTAGAAGAGGAGGACAGACTGTGAACGAGGATTTGGAGAAAACTGAGTGGATAACAGATATCAATAGTGTGACAAAATATCCCAGGAATGAGGATGAACCTCCGAGGGTGTACTCGAGAAAAGAGATGGAGGCTCTGAGATTTGTCAAGGTCGTAGATCAAACAAAATTATGGAAGGATATATACAAAGGACTTGGTGCTGGAGTCAGGCAAGAGTATGATGAATTGGGCAGCACAAAGCGTAGCAGAAATATCAACTTGAAGGTTGATCCCACAGCTTCCAAGACAGTTGGTGAGTACTAGCTTTTGTTGCTGTTTCCGCATTGTTTTTTGTTGGGTAATTATTTGTTCTCATGTTCTCATGTTGGAGCATCCTTTCTGATACTCTTCTGCAGAATAGACTTTTTTATTTTTTATTTTTTGTTCAGTTGACACTAGAGATTCAGTTATACATCTGCCATGGTTTATATGGCATAACAACTGCAAAATTCTTCTCTTTATGGTGTTAACCTGGAGGCTAGATTTTGAGTTGCTCCTTAGATTTCCTGGAATATATGTAATATTATTTCTTATAGGCTAGAAGATACCTATTTGTAGCAAGGAAAAATTAGGTTCTTCACTGGTACTTGTAGAGCTTAATTTGTAACATAATGTGTTGCCTATTACATATCGGCAATGCAAAAGTTTGCTGAAAAGGAGTGTATGTACTTCTTCATCACCCATTTCTATAACTTGCTAAGATAGTCATTCCTTTGTTTTGATATGCCATATGCCTCTGCTTTTGTTTTTGTCAGGTCATACAATGGGTTTCTTCATCCTTATGCCTCCACTTTATCTTTTTGAGGGATGTTAAGCTTTTCGTAGCATCTCTTGTTTCATGCACGAACTTGATCTACTTGCCTCAGTGAATCAGGGTCATAGTTGGCCAACATCATTCATCTACTACGAATTTTATTTGTATGTTTATTAATTTTTTTTTTTCAGTCTAATAGATGAATTTTATCAGAGT
Source organism: Aquilaria sinensis (assembly GCA_005392925.1). Lineage (NCBI taxonomy): Eukaryota > Viridiplantae > Streptophyta > Magnoliopsida > Malvales > Thymelaeaceae > Aquilaria > Aquilaria sinensis. Next base: position 21,417 of record SMDT01001342.1, on the reverse strand, counting down.
AGCATCTTAGGTAGTTTTACCCACATGAAAAAGGAACATGTGTGTGTTGCTTTCATACAGATCCTCTGGGCATGCTATATGTTGATTTTTCTGTTTGAAAGTCTAAGGCTGGCAGTGGTTTGATCCCAAGTGTGAAATAGGTAATTACAAAATATGATTTTTGTTATGATATACAAGACGTTTCGGAATTGGGACTCCTTTTTCCCCCTTTTTTCATCAAATGATGTTTTGTTTCATTTACTTTCTTCTCTTCGGTGAAAAAATATTCTACAATGTCAGTTACAAAGTAGTTAGACATTTAAATCATCCTTCTCCTTTTAGTAACATCTATAACCTTTTTCTTTAGTACTCTTCCTCATCTATTTCTTGGATGTAGTACCATAAACTGATTTTCTCATTTCAACTTGTTAATTTTTCTTTGTACTAAGTCTAGGTCCGTGTTTTGTTTTATTTTCAGTGTTTTCTGCTTTCTACCCAATTAAGGTTATTTTCCATTTTTCCTCACTAAAATCAGCTTGTTCCGGTTAGGGATGGTGATTCCTGCTAGCCATCCCTCTGCTGTCTGAGGCCAGCTTGTTGTGTCAATTTGATGAGTTCTTTTTGTGTCACAGGTCTATATGCTGCAAGAGGCACACGAGATCATCTGAGCGTCCTTGTTTATTGATGAATGGCTTGAAGCAATGTGCAAAAGACCTCCTCTGCAATAAGTTTGACAGCTTTATGTAGACTTAAACCAATTGTTGGAGTACATCAACTTGTATGTGGTGTGAGAACCTTGCTAGTTAGGTGTTGCAGTACTAAGCCTTTTAAGAATATTTTGTCAGACTTTGGTGGTAACAGATACTTCTGACCAGTTCCCTTGATACAAAGACACAGTAAACATACATGTAGATGATTATTCCCGCCTTTTGAGATGACTTTCTTCTGTGTTCAGATCTATGTTACGATTTCTCTTTGTGACTGCAATGATATAAGTTGGTTTTTTCAAAAATAATAAAAACAAATGTCAGGGATGCTGTTCCCTTTTCCTTTTTTGTTGTACAAGTAGAACTCTTGTATACTTCAATTTTTGGCATGCGTGGCAATAAAAATGTTTGTAATTGCTGCAGGGAAAACCATGAACAAGAAACCAGAGAATGTGGAGGATTATGAGACTGAAAATGCTGATCTTTGCAATCAGGCTGGTCCTCATATCATGGATATAGAAGGGGAATCACGTGAGGATGATGACAGTGATGATGATTATGACAGTATTCTCAGGCCTGCTTTTCTGGTGGAAGGAGAACCTGATTTAGATTCCGGTCCTCCAGAGGATGGATTTGAATATCTTCGACGTGTCAGGTGTGACTCTTTATTCTCAGTGATCGTTTCTTTCAGTTGATATATGGTTGGATCTGTCTCTATCTCTCTCTCTGGAAGCCTTGTTTTGCATGTTCCTTTTTATTCCCCCATTTTATTGTTTGATAAGAGCTGTGTTCAGGTAATTGTGTCTTCTATTTTCTGTTATCATGAAGAAAAGATGCATCTTTTACTTCTTGGTCTGTACTTGTGGGGATATTTTCCTCGAATTGTCACCAGAGTTAGATTTTTTTTTTTCTTCAAAAGAACTAGAATTAGATTTTCATTATTCCTGTACCCAAAGAGACTAGCTGTATTCCTCGATAAGTCAGTGTTTCCTTAGCTAAAGATGATATCAGATCTCATTGAGAATGTAAAAGATTCTGGTTATGATAGCTTGGACTTAGCTTAGATGATGCTGTTTGTTCGTGACTAAGAAATTATTTCTTTCTTGATCAGATGGGAAGCTGCTCAGATCCCAAAAGTGAAGGTGGCTAAGCTTGGAAGAAGTAAAATGAACAAGGAGCAAAGTGTTTACATGCCCCAGATTCCAGAAATTGCCACGTGTTTGGATCACTTGTTGCCAATTAAAAAGTGGGAGGAGATGTTTCTCACTGATTTCTCAGAGCTGCGACAGGTTTGTCTCTCTGCCTTTTTCCCCTCTCGTTTTTCTACCTGATTAAGCATTCATATCATTTTTATTTATTGAAAAACGTTACAGAAAAATCTGCTGAGATGGTATCTGTTTGTTCTCCTGGTTAATAATGCACTTGATGGTTTTTTTCATTGTGCTGCCTGTAATTTGAGGCCATGGTAGCATGAAAATTAGAGTAATCCATGGGATTAAGATCATGCTGAACTCAAGATTCTGATTAGGTCTTCTTAGCTTTAATGCACTCCGGGACAATACTTCTCTCAACTTCAGTTTGTTTTTACTTCACACGAGATAATATGCACTATGATGTGCAAATATGGTGCTATTTTTTTGTCTACAATTCTTTTCTGGAAGATGATACATTATATGATATTCTTGTGAATGGATCACGCTACAAATTCTACTTAGAAATACAACTGACTTCATCTTTGAGTTTTTCGGTTGCAGGTGCTCTCACACCTTGAGGACCAAAGTATAGAAACATCTACCAGGATGGCACCGGTATCAAATAACTCATGCCAACCTTTGGAAGCTTTTATTTTTGAAAACATTAACTACCTGACCACAGGTGAAATGTGCGTTGGTGAGTCTTGTTCAAATAATGGGAGCAATGCAATGTCATATTCTGATGATAATCAAAACGTTAGAACTCCTCTTAGTCAAAGTGTGGGTGAATTGCCAAGCTTGTCGGATATTCAGAGGATGGGCCCTGTGGGTCGAGTTTCAATGCTCCGGAAGCGGATAAGCTCATTTGAGGAAATGACCGCTCCTACAAGGGGTGACTGTGCGTGGTTGTTTGCTTTTTGTGCAGCAGTTGATACTCCACTGGATGCCGATACTTGTGCTTCTCTTCGTTCTCTACTTCGGAAGTGTGCTAGCTTTCGGGCTGCAAAGGCGGTGGTAGACGATGAAGTTGTAATGCTGAACATACTCGCTACAATTGCTGGCAGATACTTCGGGCAGTCAGAAAGATGAAGTTTTCTAAGCTGTCTTGGGTTTGATTGGTGAGGTGATTCCGTCCACGCTGTTGTTCCAAGATGTTTTTGAGATTTTGTTACTGGAAGTTATATCATGGAGGCTGCTACGATGTTGTTGTTATACTAATTACTAGGTTGCGCCCTTTTACTTGCGGATTAGAAATGACGACATGATGAAGGGGGGGATCTATTTTATTTATTTTTTAAGCTTTATGTACTACTCCCTCTGTTTCATAAAACTTGTCCTCTTTGCTAATTCACGTAAATTAAGATTTCTCTACTTTTTACTTCTTTCTTTTAATATAAAACTATTAGTTTATTTATTTTTATATAAAGTAAATGTACTTATTTACTTTTTAATGGGCCCTATGTACTTTTATTCTTTAACTTTTTCAACTTTCTCTTCTTTCAATAAATGATATATATATAAAATAATAAAAAAGTTACCTTATTTGAAAAGATAGAAAGGGGACAACTATTTTGAAACTGCCAAAAAAGGAATAGAGGTCAAACTATTATGAAACGGGGGAGTATATGCTAGATGGTCAATTCTCGTAAAAATTGTGCTCATACTCAGGTGCAATTTCAAGACTTCTAAGTTCTTTTATTTTTAGTATTATTTTTTCTCTGCCCAATTTACTTGAAATGTTTCTATGGATATAGAGATTAAGGTGTATGTAATTTGTGTTATTTTTTTACATAGTGAAAGTTTAAATAATGATTAATTTTTTTTTTTTTGGGTTTTGTGTAGTGAAAGATTACGTGGAGGTTAAAAAAATGATCTTTATTGGGTTTTGTATAAAAAAATAATTTAATTGTTTAAATTTTTTCAAAAAAGAAAATGTTTCAACTTTTTTGAGGTATGAAAAAAAAATGTTTTAAGTAAATTGAAATGGAGAGAGTATTTTTTTTTTGCTTTTTCTCAATACACACAAGGACATTATAAAAAGATTATAATTATCTTATATAGTTTGTTTTATATCTTGTATTAGGAGCAAGCATGGGTCGGATTGGTTCGGTTTTATGGTGGAACCTAACCAACCCAAAATAGCATCGGTTCCAAAATTTTTCTACCTAACCCAGACCTGAGAACCGAACAGAACCAGAACCATGGTTCTGGGTTTCTTAGTTCTGGTTCTCGGATTTTTCGGTTTATACCATATACCTATAACAACACCAAAATTCAATAAATCTACATCCATAAACAGTTTTATGACATATTCAACATAATAAACAATTAAATTAATATTTAAATATAACTAGTTGATACATTCAAAAGAGTTTAAAATGTTCTTACAAAATTGGTTCAAAAGAGTTGCTTGTGGGGCATCTTTTATCTCAATTAGTTTACTTCATTCCAGTAATTCCAATATTGGTATGACATTCAATATAGAAAACTGAGCCTTTAAGACCATTTTCTTTAGTATCAAAACCTAAAATATGTTGATGTCATCAATTTTTAATTTTACATGACTCAAATGAAAAAAATATCATAATTGTATCGTAAAGAGTAGTCTGAAGAAAGCAATTGACTTAGGAGTGATAGGTCTATGAAGCAAAGTGATTTAAGTGAATATGGAGAAATTTCGTAAATGATCCCACAACTTTCATACTGTTTCAATTTAGAACATCAGTTTAAGAGTTTAATATAAAAACATAAAATAACCATCATAATACTTCAAAGAAATGTGTGTGTGTGTGTGTGTGTGTGTGTAGATATATTAGTAATACTATAATTTATATATATATATATATATATATATCGGGTTAGGTTCTACCTCGGGTTGGGAACCAAAACCAACTAAAAAACCGTCAGTTCTCCTATATGTGGAACCAACCTGAGAACCATGATCAATTTTTACCCAACCCAACTCAACCCAATGAGGGTGGTTCGGTTTCAATTTAGGGTTTACCCAACCCATGCTCATCCCTATCTTGTATTGCGTTACCCAACCTTACCTTTGGCTTTAGAGAATGGGCCAATTCTTGCGTGCACCCGGCTCACGCGTAAGCCATGCCCCTAAAGTAATTTATTTTGTACAATATAATCCCTAAGATTTAATTTTTGTTTTATTTCCTTGAACCACCACGCCCTGCGTTCAGAGCCTCAGATCGGACCTCTTGCACGCCGACGTAGAAATGGCCGGCGTCTGCACCAGCTAGCCCTTCATTCGTGCCTACCAACCCTTCATCCGAGAGTCATCGGCGTCCGTACCGTCCGGATCGGGGCCCTCTTTCAACTGCTAGAGCTCCGCCGGCCGCAGGATCCCCAATCGAAACATGAACGGCATTGGACGCAGGGCATGGTGGTTCCTCTGCCGTCGATTTCCATAGGGCTGCTGGGAGAGATGAAGTGGAAGAAGGGAGAGAGTGGAGCAAGTTAGGGAGGAGGGAGAAGGGAGAGCGAGCCGACGAAGGGAGAAGGGAAGGCGTCGGCAGTCGTTATCGAAAGCGAGAAGAGAGAGAGAGAAGAGAAATTTTTTTTTTTCCTTTTCTGGTTCTAGGCCCCCCTTTTCACGATGGTTCTCGCGTTTTCTTTTTTAATCTTTTTTTTTTTTTTTACATCCCCCACACACACACGCATATATATATATTATTTTCAACTAACCTTACAAAATAAAAATGCCCCATAAACTAATTAATTTAATTTAATTAATTAATTTTTTTTAAAAAAATTTCTTTTTAATGATAATAATAATTAATTATTTTTTTTGATTTCTTTAATTAATTTTTTTAAATTTTTTTAAATTTTTTTAAGGATCAGACGAAATTGGGTGTCAACACATGTAAAAGAAAGAAAAATAAACATTGTCTTCTAAAAGAACAAAGATGACTTCTAAAAGAACAAACATATCATTCTGAAAGAACAAACACTAGAAGATAAAAGAACAAGAAATTTACAAAAACAAAATCATGTATAAAAACAAGCAGTGCATTCTATAAGAACAAATACTTATGTAACAAAAAATAAACATGTAAAAGAAAGAACAAACATTTCCTTCTAAAAGAACAAAGATGCCCTTCTAAAAGAACAAATGTATCATTTTGAAAGAACAAACATCAGAAGATAAAAACCTAGAAGTTTACAGAAATAGGGTCATGTATAAGTAGGGCTGATCATTCGGTTTTTTTGGTTCAAACCGAACCGAATATTTCGATTTTTTTGATTTTCGGTTTATTATGATTAGAAACCGAATTAACCGAACTAAGCATCTCGACCGAAGTACAACCGAACTGAAATATTTTGTTCGGTTCGGTTTAAAACCAAAATAACTGAAAAAAATCATATCCAAACATAGTGATTCATTTGTGACATAGAGAAATCTATGTGGCTTAAACAACTACATAGCAAGAAATCATGGACTATTATGGGGTTTGTACTTTGATGGGAGGTGGAGGTGACTGACGGACCGACGGTTGCGTCCGACGGCAGGGAGAGGGCGTAGGGGAATAGAGGGTAAGGGTAGATGGCGGGGGCTAGGGCGGAGGAGAGGTCAGACGGCGGGGGCAAGGGGGGAGGGGAGTGGAAGGCGAGGGCAGACGGCGGGGGCGAGGCTGGAGGCGAGGCCGAAGACGGAAGTCGACGGCGGGGGAGAGGGCATATGGGGGTGGAGGCCGCGGGCAGATGGCGGGGGCTAGGGCGGAGGCCAAGTCAGACGGCGGGGGCAAAGGGGAGGGGAGTGGAAGGCGAGGGCAGATGGCGGAGGCGAAGGTAGAGGCGCGGCCGAAGAACGATGTCGAGCGGCGGGAGGAGGACGATGATTTAATTGATTTGTGATGGCAGAACCCCAAAAAAGCCATAAATCTTCTTCATACTTTCCACTCAAACCCTTCTCCTTTTAAACCTGTCATCTGGCCCACCAAAACCTCAAATATGCTATAAAGAAATTTCGGTTTTTTTGGTTACCGAAATAACCGACACTCCGAACCGAAACCGATATTCTCTCTATTCGGTTTTCAACTGAACCGAATTGAAAAACCGAAATAACCAAACTGAATTTCTAAATTTTTTCGGTTTTAACCGAATAGTGATCACCCTTATGTATAAGAACAAACAATGTCTTCTATAAGAACAACCACTTAAATGACAAAAAATAAACATGTAAAAGAAAGAAAGACAAACATTGTTTTCTAAAAGAACAATGATGCCCGTATAAAAGAACAAACATATTCTTCTGAACGAACAAACACTAGAAGGTAAAAGAACAATAATTTACAAAAACAAGGTCATGTATAAGAACAAATAATGCATTCTATAAGAACAAACACTTAAGTAACAAAAAATAAATATGTAAAAGAAAGAACAAACATTTTCTTCTAAAAGAACAATGATGCCATTCTAAAAGAACAAACATATCCTTATGAAAGAACAAACACCAGAAGATAAAAATTAAGAAGTTTATAGAAATAAGGTCATATATAAGAACAAACAGTGCATTATATAAGAACAAATACTTAAGTAACAAAAAATAAACATGTAAAAGAAAGAACAAATATCGCCTTATAAAACAACAAAGATGCCCTTCAAAAAGAACGAACATATCATTTTAGAAAGCATATAAAAGAAAGAACAAACAATGTATTCTAACAGAACAAACATGCTCTTCTAAAAGAACAAACATACCATTATGAAAGAACAAACATATTCTTCTGCAAGAACAAATACCAGAAAATAAAAGAACAAAAAGCTTATAGAAACAGGGTCATATATAAGAATAAACACTTAAGTAACAAAAAAATAAACATATAAAAGAAAGAACAAATAATGCCTTCTAAAAGAACAAACATATCATTCTGAAAAAATAAATATCAGAAGATAAAAGAACAAGAAGTTTATAGAAACAAGGTCATGTATAAGAATAAATAGTGCATTCTATAAGAACAAACACTTAAGTAACAAAAAATAAACATGTAGAAGAAAGAACAAATAATGCATTCTAAAATAACAAATATTTCATTGTAAAAGAACAAACATACAATTTTGAAAGAACAAACATGCCTTTCTAAAAGAACAAACATACCCTTTCTGAAAGAACAAACATCAGAAGATAAAAGAACAAGAAATTTATAGAAACGGAATCATGTATAAGAACAAACAGTGCCTTCTATAAGAACAAACAGTGCATTCTATAAGAACAAACACTTAAGTAACAAAAAATAAACATGTAAAAGAAAGAACAAACAATGTATTCTAAAAGAACAAACATGCCCTTCTAAAAGAACAAACATTCCCTTCTAAAAGAACAAACATACCCTCCTTAAAGAACAAATACCAGAATATAAAAGAATAAGAAGTTTATAGAAACAGGGTCATGTACAAGAACAAATAGTGCATTTTATAAAAACAAAAACTTAAGTAACAAAAAATAAACACAAAAAATAAAGAACAAACAATGCCATGGTGTTATATATACATATATACAGAAGCAAAGTAGCAGTAGCGTATAGTAGTCTAATGCCATGGCGATTTCCAGCAGTCGTAGATAATCTTCATCATTGATTTGGTACTTATGCATCGTGTTTTTGGGCTTGGTCAGAGGATCTTTTTCTAAAGAGATTTATCTTGATTGGAATATTATGATAGACAACAATGCCAATCCGTTTCACTCCGGCCAACCGGTAAGCTAGTTAGCTCCCTTTTCTTCCTTCTCATGTTAATTTTATCCCAACAAGCCAGCTCCTTGTTTTAGCTGGGGTTTCTCGATATTGCTCTAACAAATATTTTTTAACAATTCTAGGATCCAACAAATTAATTAATTCCCCTAGTTTGACCAAATTGAAAACCTAGATTAGTTTCGTCGATCGGGTGTGTGTGTGTAGGGATTTCGGTAATCGATATTGATGACTGACGTAGTAATGAGGAAACAATTTTATAAAAATCATAGCACGTCCGTCGAATGATAATTTTTAATAAGTAGGGGTTAAAGTGACAGTAATTATATAATAGAATGAAGGCTTATGGCATAAGCCAAGTTTACGCAATCAGTACTCTAGAGAATGGGGGGAGGGGGGATTTTTTTTTTTTTTACAAGTTAAGATTTCAGCCTTAATAGATCATAAGAAATAGTGAGGATTTTATAATTGAGTCACAAAATGTTCTGAATCAAGAGCAAAAAGTGAGAGCAAAGCATAAAAATGTACACATTTTTTAAAACGCAAGTAAAAGGTTATAAAAGCAGGAGCAGTAGTGACAATTAAAAAAAGAAGCGGGAGTAAAAGCAACAACTCAAAATAAAAATATTATGCAATTTAGCTGATTAATACCACTAAAAGGCAGGCATTTTCTTACCTGTTTTTCATGGAACAAAAGACAAATGGCACTACAAGAAATTGGCCCCTTCCCAACAGCATTTCCGACAACTTTCTCTTTCTGTTTTAAAGACAGACAAAAACAAAAAAAATAAAATACTAATACTATTAAAAAAAGGGAAAAGGAGAGATAAATAAATAATCACTTTCCTTTAATCCAGCAACCAACAAAAGAGACGGACAAAGCATCAAAGAAGACAAACGAAGGAGAAAAGAAATGCATTATATGCGTAAGGAGTAAAATGCACTTCTGGTCCTCTAACTTTAAAATTTATCCTAAAGTGATCTCTTACCTCACTTTGTATAATTATAAAGTCCCTTAGACCATTACCACCTAATGCGCACTCCATCGTAGTCCCTTCCATCAATTTTTCCATTATCTTAGACGGAAGTTGATGATGTGATAGTTTAAATGTCAATGTGACGGTCTAAAATACCATGTGACATTTTCTTTCATTATAACAAATAACTATACCGAAAGAATAAAAAATTTCGATCAAAGCAAAATTGTAGCAAACACATATTTTTAGGTATTTAAAACATAAATTAACCTAAAGTTTAAGATAACACAAGGTAAGATAAAATATCACTTTAGAACAAGCTTTAAAACTAGAGACCGTAAATGGATCTTACTCTAGCTTCAATTGACTTATTCTTCATATATAGAATTTATTTTACATGGGTTCAATCTACTAGTAATTTTTTTTTAGTTAAAATACTATTTACCCTCTAAACTAAACGATATGAAATCAGTACTTATGCACATCTGAAAAACCGATTGAACTATACGGATAATTTTTTTTTAAAAAAAACAAAACAAAAGAACTCATTACGTTTGAGCTATATGTACTTTAACATTATCTTTATTATATATATAAATTCATTTCCTTTTATGTTTGGACTATATGCTCTTGATCCTTCTTTGATTTTGAGTATAGAATGTAAAAGTTTAAACGATCGTCTTATTATTTTGTTTATTTTTCGTTTACCATATATATATTTAGCACTACTAAAATAACCGACTTTACCAACTGCCATTTACCAACGTGCAGCAGTTGGTAAATTCAATTTACCAACTGCTGCACGTTGGTAAATGGCAGTTGGTATTCGATACGTTGGAAAATTTTTTACCAACGCGCAAATAATAACACGTTGGTAAATTCCAACGTGTACACGTTGGTAAAATACACGTTGGTAATTACCAACGGTCATTTTAAGGACTCGGTTTCCATCGCGTAGTTGTAGTTACCAACGGCTGACAGTTGGTAAGTTACCAGCTGCCAGCAGTTGGTAAGTTACCAACTTCCAACAGTTGGTAAGTTACCAACTGCTGCACGTTGGTAAATGGGTTACCAACTGTCATCAGTTGGTAACTTTGGCAGTTGGTAAGGTTGCTGTTATGAAGCCGTTGGTACTGACCTTTCGCGGAAGTTGGTTTGTTTCACATTTGCGCGTTCGTTATGTATATTAAACGTTCCAGGTTTCGGTACGTTGTTTCGTATTTTTCCCCGTTTCAATCCACATTCAAAAGTAAAATACCAATTCAAAAGTACGCCCAGGCTGTAGGCTTGATTCCTCTTTTAACTTTTTTCTTCAAATAAGAATATAATACAAACAGCTAGCTTCTTAAACAATTGAAACAATTGCAGATAGCAATGTCCAACACTGTACACATTTGGGAATTTGTACTTACATTAACATACATTTTATCCAGTAACGCCCTATGTTAAGACAAATGTAGTAAATGAAAGAAGACAAGAAGATATGTCTGCGACATCCATAAGTAAGCTCCTAGTTTTTTCTTTATAATGTTCGCTCAACAATATTGAACATAATTTGTTTGTTTTGGTAATATACAAAAAATGGTCACTGCAATCAACTTGTTGAACGCCGCAATAAGAAATGAAAAAGTAGGAAGAAAATCCATTACTGAGTCATCATAGCCATTTTGAAGATAATGGTAGTACTCATAAGAACCTTGAACCAGAGAAGAAATGCCACCAGAGACTGAAAAGGAAATTAGAAAAAAAAATTCAATATATGCACAGAAATATCAAGAGCATAATTGCTGGAAATTTCTTGCAACTCATTCATCTCTCAAACAGGCACAGCAAATAAGGGCAGAAAACGTGGATAATATGAAGCCAAAAACTTGCAATGGAAGTTAGATCTATAGCTTGCCTGACTGAAAAACCAGTAGCTTCCCTCCAGTGCTCTTCATCGCCAAGAAAGCAGCCTGACAAGGGTTTGAACTAGTAAGGTATCATCACAAAGACAATAAACGCAAACACACAGACACGCGCGCGTGCAGCACGCGCGATTGCATCCTGTCAAAGAAGGACAAACTTTATCAACTCTAAGCTAAGCTTAAAAGCATCCAATTTTCATATCCAAGAGCCCAAAATCCATTAAGATTGAAGTTGAAGTTTCTTAACTTGCTATAGACCCATATCTTTTCCTTCTGTATCAATCTTATCTTAGAGGCTAGCTACTACGAAGAACCCTTGAACTGCTCATAATCAACAACCGGCATTTACTTTCTGATATGTTACTCATCAGTTTGGGAAGCAGCACACACTTTGGTACAAGCAGTACTTTAACTATATATGGTCTAAGGGGCTAGAAATGGCTGGGGAAAAGATCTGGCAATGAAAAACTAGACAAATTTTGGAATGGGTTCCAACCTAGTCCAAACAGCATTTACTCTACACTGCAGTTCTACAAACCATAACACAGAAGAAAAAAAATAATTCCACCATTTCCCATGATTGAGTCTTCAGGTTGCTTGAGCAGCATTCAAACTGAACACTTCATATCATGTAATCAAGAAGCCCATACATAATGCAAGTGACAAACAAAACCTATGCACAATCAAATAATGAAACAGCTCATTTTTTTTTCCAAGGCAAAACACCACACACACCTTGATTGCTGCACCGAAACATGACTCAGTGGTTTTACTGTTCTGAAACATGGTTGGAATGTTTTCAAGCAATAGCTCTAAATGCTGACGGCACTGATATCAATGAAAGAGGAGGGAAAGGTTAGCTAAGATACAGTACCCCAAAATTCTTTTATAGCATTATCATGGTTAAAGTATCAATTAAGATGCTTTAACACATTAAACCAACAGTTCATTTTGGAGCTGACCTCAGAAAGCTGAACAACAACATCTGACTGGAGAGGCGTATAAACATCTTGTATATCAGGAACAATGAGCATCAATGGCTGCAAGAATGTATAGAAATTAAAAGCAGTTAGAAACTCTTAAATTAGTTCTTAAGAAACAAAGACAGGCTTTCAAACTCTACCACACTTAGAATTCTTAGTTCTACTAGAATATGAGCCACATATGCACCTGCCAACCCCCAACCCTTCTTTAAAGAAAAATACATATTTTTCAGTGTATATCTCTATCATCACAAACAGGTAACACGCTTATAATCCTAGAACTTTGATTTTGGAAATGGACACTCTATTTTACAACTGAGAGAGTCCACACACTTGGGTGAACAAATATAACCACATAAAAGAACTACAATAAAAAAGGCAGCAGTTATAGAAACTGACCTGCTGAAGTGCTCGTTTTAAATTATAAAAATGGATTGTGGAGTCAAATGTCGCAATTCCTACCAAAGTTCGAGGACCTTCCTGCAACCAGAAATGAATGCACATGTAGCTGCATATCAGCCTCTAATCATAAGACAACGAAGTAGTACTTCCCAACTGTTAAGTAATTTCTGTTCGCTACATCTCTTTTTCTTTTATCAGCTTGCATAGTTTGCTCTTCCCTACTTTAGTCATGAATTAAACCAGGCAATAGTTCCAGCATCAATTTAGTAACTAATTATATGGAAAAGGAAGAAAATCTTAACAGAAATTATAACACCTGAAGAAGCTCAAACAATATAGCAGAAAGTGATTAGGAAATAACTAAGACCAAACGTATCCTCTAGCCATTTACAGTAGATGGAGTGAGGTTCTCAATTTCAAATTTCAAAGTGGAAGTTCCTGGCTAGATTAAACATACAAGGAACAGTATCATGTATCTGTGACTATAAACTTGCGAAGGATCCAAGTACAACAATTCAGAAAACCATGTTAAATGCAGAAGGTAGAAATAGATCTTAACAGAAGTATAAATGCCCAAAGACACTGAACAAATGTAGCATCAAACAATCAAAATTCCAGATTAATCTGTAATAAAATTTATTAAGATAGAGAATAAAAATATACAACTATCAAACTCACAGGAAGGTCTGTAATAATTTGACTAATGGCACTGCAAGCTGCAGCAGTTGCACCAGTCTATACAGCATTCATGGACACATCAATGAGAAAAAAGTAGACAGCTGGCATTGGGTCACGCACCTGAAATTGATTATATCCAAAATAGTCATATATCATCAAAAGCTACAAGTAATGTTAGAGGAAAATGGCTCAGTCACCCAATGAAGGAAAATGCACCAGCAAAATCACGGCTATATAGGGTTGGATGCTTCTTGAAATCAAACAACTTGCGTCATTATAAACAAATTCATCAATAAAAACAGTAAAAAGGGTTTATATATACAAACCATGTACTCTTTGGAAGCAACAAACTCAACTGTCCCTCTACATAACTCAGGCCTCTCATCAGCATCTTTACGTCTTCCATCAGGACCAAGGTTGCATTGATAATCACGAGGAGTTTCATCAGTGAATCCTGTAAAAAGTGGAGAGAGGGGGGGAGCCAAAAATAAGTCCAAACTCCTACAGTTTTGACACAAATGAAATACAAGGAACAAAGTGTAGTCCAAAAGGAAAAAAATGTGTACAAGCACAAGATACAGGTTACCACTGACCACACAAATTGCAGATGAATTTCCTTCCTTGATCAATAAATCTCAAGAAAGGATTTATATAACCTTTGCATCGAGAACATCGAACAGGACCGCTTTCGCCAAAGTCTACAAACTGTTACAATAAATATTCATAAGAAACTAAGCAAATAGAATCTTCTTTTCCCGATCAAAAAATTAATGGAATATCAGTTTATCATCTAATGTACCAAATAAAGGCAATTTTGATTTGATGGACAGAGGCAGGGGACATCTCTTACCTGGATTGGCTCCTCTGATGGATGAGGGAGCGCCAGAGGTTGCACGAGTAAAGCCAGCTGCATTCCTGATGTTGTCAGAAGGTCAGCTGTACAGGGTATGTGTTCAAAGGCAGAAAAACAAAAATTGGGCTGCATAAGTTACTGGTGATGCAATGAAATGCTTATGAGTCCTCAGAATCTAGAGTTTACCGAGATAAGAAAGCAATAACTACAAAAAATAGATAAGAGAAAAGGCAGGAAAATCAGACTTATTGTCAGAACCTGGTTTATTGTGCACCTCATGTAACGTGGACTGCAATTCCCAGTATCCCTGACAATGTAATCACTTATGGCCGACTTCAAAGAATAAAAAGCAATCAGAAAAGCAATCAGTTTGGGAAGCAGCACACACTTTGGATTGATCCATATAAACTGCCTGATTGGATTTGATCATGCATTTGAAGAGGGTAGGGTCACTTGAATGTTGAACTCCAACCTACTCTCTGTTACATTGTATTTCTCACTTTTCAGTAGGGGTCACGGGGAAACAACCCAAAAAAAAAAAAAGGTAAAGGGCACAAGAAACTCACAAACATTGACACAAGGTACTTTGTATTTTGACCAAATCTCATCTTCACTTTGAACAAATCTCATCTTCACATCAGCAGGACCAAAGAGGCATCTTAATCTTGAGATGGCTGTCCCTGCTCTCCCCTAAGTAGGCTCATCCAACTTCAACACTAGGAAAAAGAATGTCACTGACACAATATATGATAATGCATTCAAGTTTTTTCTCTGAGAAATGAAGGATGGAACATGGGTAACTAGGAGCAAAAAGGGCCTAAATGCACCAAAAGCCACTAAACCAATATGACCCGCATGAATTAATCCCTAAACTCCATTCACTTAATCACACTTTAACTCTTGCTTTTACTCAACATATGATAATGCATTCAAGTTTTTCCAAATAGATGAAGCAGCACTTATGAACACTAACAGTTATAGTACTTTTTTTCCCTAAGCAAGCAAGTATTTCTCAGGCTTAGAAACCATGTAAGGTACAACGAAAATTTCTCAGGGTACATACCAGGAAGTACACAACCTAGTTTAGTGATCCGCGACACCTGGACAGAGTAAAGTGCAGAAAGAAAGATTAGTTGGACAAAGATGAAGGAAAGCATCATTAAGAGACTGGTTTTCTTTCATTTTTTTTCTTTCCAATCCAATTCCAATTCATCACTGCCATGCGAGAAAATTAGCATAGAACAACTAAACCACCTCAAGGAAATTAAACTAAAAGCAGTCTTATTTCGTCTAGGAATCAAATATAACCACATAAAAGAACTACAATAAAGAAGGCAGCAGTTATAGAAACTGACCTGCTGAAGTGCTCGTTTTAAATTATAAAAATGGATTGTGGAGTCAAATGTCGCAATTCCTACCAAAGTTCGAGGACCTTCCTGCAACCAGAAATGAATGCACATGTAGCTGTAATTAGCAGAAGTCAATAATCACATCCAAAAGCATAACTCAAAGTGTTACAGTATCTAGGAAACTTATTACTTTCTGCTTGAGCCAAAACAGAAAAAATGAATCAATTCCAAGCAATTATATCAATTTTCACGCCTTAAACACGTTTCAGTATCAGCATCTTTTGCTTGTGTGGTCCATATTATATCATATCTACATGACCCATTGCATGCAACTCTAAAGATGTAGAGAAGCAGATGAATAGATGGAGTAGGCATATATGCACAACTGCTCTTTGCTAATAAGAAAGTATATCTCGGCTGGCCACATCCTTCATTCATGCAAACCCTGTTTTTTAACAGTTGAATAGCATCGCAGGAGAGGCAGAAAATACGGGACCAAGACCAACAAAAGCCTATCGAGAAAGGAGATGATAAAACAAGCGATTCAGTTATTAGACATTTGTGCTTAATTTCTAATGAATTATGAAAGCTTAGTATTTGTTATCAAACCCAGAATTTTAGTTGAAAGATTGCTGCTTTCAGGTGTTCAGTGCGCAATAGGTTTACAATCAAGCATCCCTTACAGATGTTCAATTATGTATTTAGCAGTGTCTTTGGTTCGATAACAGCATGGAGGAGTTGAGAAAGAACACAGTTTGTTGATGTCTTTCCAAAACAATAATTCTCTGATCAGCAAAATATCTAAAAATCCTACCAACCCTAAATCCGACCTTACTTATAAATTGAAGATATAAACCAAACCAGTGAACTAGACTTCCCTATCAAACAAACACCCCGACATGAAACTTGTTCCTTTAGCTCATTCCAAAGCTCGAATAAACTCATCAATTTATCAGAGAAAAGAAAACGAAAACCCAGGAAAAAAATGAACTTACTTAACGAGTGAGGGGGAGAGGAGAGCCAGGCAGCAGATGTAGAGGTGGAGGCGGAAGGCGAGTAAACGGCGGAGAAGACATAAAACAAGGAAACCACAATCCCCACGATCACGGTCCCATAAACCGTGAGAAAGAGCGGCTTCGAGCTCGCGACATCTTGAACCGCGTTCCTCCATCCCCCCATCTGCTGCTATGTAATTGCCACTGCTTCAATCTCACTGCGTCTCAGTCTCCGTTCGTCGACATTTCTAATCTTCTCAAAGCGATCTCCAGCTCGTATCCAATATCGAAATCTCACCTGACACCAATTGAAAAAGAAGAAGAGAGAACGACCATGAGAGAAGGTTGAATTCACCGGGGGTTTTTTGATTTGTTATAAAGCAATCCAGCTGTTGCGGTTAGAGCTCACTTGCCCCGCCGCCATGGTCAAAACAGGTCCACCCTCTCACCAAACATTTGTTTTCCTTTGAGTCTAAGCATATACAGAGCAACCCTACCTCCACGACCCAAAACAATTAGGGAAAAGAAAAAGCTTTTTGAAGATAATGCAGATAGAATAGTCTAGTTTAGACCCAGTTCAAGAAAATCGGCCGGCAAATCGGAGGAGATCGCTCGCCGGAACACAGCTGCGCGCGAGAGGGAGAAAACTCTGGGCTCTGTCGCGACTGGCCGAGAAGGGGAAGAAGATGGCATTTAAAATCTGATTACCAACGGCTAGCCGTTGGTAAATCATTAAATCCCAATTGAACAAGCCCAAAAGGAGCGAACTTCTTACCAACGCGTTCTAGTTGGAAAATTTTCCAACGGTCACAACCGTTGGAAATTAGCCGTTGGTAAAAACATACAAAATAAAAAAAAATTGCCACCAACACGTGCACGTTGGTAATTTTTTACAAACGGTTATACACGTTGGAAATTACCAACGGCTAAGCTGTTGGTAATAAAATAGTTGGAAAACAGTGGTTTTTTAGTAGTGTAGGTGTAATAAAAAGGAACCAGATTAAAAAAAAAAAAATAAACCAAAATGTAATGTAAAATTGTGAGTGGTTTGGTTTGGCTGAAAGATGCAATTAAGTGATTGAAATGCAATTTAAAGAAACCAAAAGTGGTATTTGAATCGGTTCTAAACCGTCTCTCCATATCAGATACGTCTGTGAAAACTTTTTCCCCCAGCAACTGTATTATATTGGTACGTGCTTGCTTTAGGGCCGGGGAGATTCCGTTGGGCATGCAATTGCTGTACTAATTAATATTAATATTACTGATTGACTGCTTAATTAACTCTTAAAGCACATGAAAATGTTAATTGGACACATATATATAGCTATAGAGACCAAGTCCACGTATATATATATATATATGAACAGCTTTTTGCTTCTGGATTACTAAGCTATATTAATACACAAGAGTAAAATAATTTAATTTCGATGATTTTTTAAGGTTAAACGTACGTACAGATAAAGTATATATATATATAGATATAGTTCGTGTCCAGCATATATGTATGAAATAATAGGCCAAACAGCCGGCCGAAAATTAACATTAACTCAATCCCGTCTGGAAAGTAATGGCTTCATTTGGCATCAATAATTACGATCGATCAATGCCAGAGTTTCAATAATTTAATTTGTGAAGGAATAAGGTGAATAACTAGTATCCAAATTTTTTATTTTAAAAGAAGAGAATAAGACTTGGCCATTAATCTGGTCCCGTCCCGTCTCCCTCTATATAAAGCTCGATGGCGCAATTCATCCATCACAACCAAGTCTCTCTCTTTTTGCTATTTGTTACTCACTTAGCTTAATTGATTTAATCAGCTAAAAAAAAAAGCCCTAATTATTCACAAATCCCTACGATAGATATATATCCATCATCAGATATATATGGCTAACATCATCTTGTCTCTGGGGCTTGCAGCGGTGCTGCTGCTCTCTGCTGCTTTCGCCTCTGATCCTTCTCCTCTCCAGGACTTCTGCGTCGCCGACCCTTCTATTCGAGGTAATTAATTACCCACCACTAATACTAAGTTAATTAATGTCCTTAATTACCATTTACTGATTAATTATCCCAGCATTATCATAGATGTAATGCAATACAATACAGACAAGTAAATAAATAAGTAACGCAAGTCAAGTGTGTATATATATATATATATATATTTATGTGCAGTGAATGGAGCTGGTTGCATGGACCCGTCGAAAGTAAATGCGGACCAGTTCTCCTTCAGCGGCCTTCACTTGATTGGAGACACCACCAACCCTCAGGGCAGCGCAGTCACACCAGCTCCCATCCCCGGCCTAAACACCCTCGGCCTGTCTCTCGCCCGCATCGACTTTGCCCAGGGGGGCGTCATCCCCCCCCATTCCCACCCCCGTGCCTCCGAGGTGGTGACCGTCCTCCAAGGCACCGTGCTAGTGGCCTTCGTCACCTCCAACCCCCAGAACCGTCTCATCTCAAAGGTCCTCAACAGGGGCGACGTCTTCGTTTTCCCCCAGGGTCTGGTCCACTACCTCAAGAACGTGGGCACCTCCCCTGCTTTCACCATCAACGCTCTCGGCAGCCAGAACCCTGGCGTTGTTTTTGTTGGCAACGCCGTCTTTGGTTCCAAGCCTCCCGTTCCTACCGACGTCCTCGCCAAGAGTTTCCAGGTTGACGACAAGCTCATCCAGTACATCCAGTCCAAGTTCTAGAAAATTACTTACTATACATATATGGCGCTTGCTTGCTTGCCAAGCCAAATCCAATAATTTATTTCGTTGATTTTTCGATTAATGTCAGTGTGTCCGTCAGTAGTATTTCAATATTAATTCATATTTGTGTCGTAGAAATTGAGTACTAAGTAGTAACTTGTAGTGCTCCCTAGCTCCTACTGGTTTGGTTACTTCTGTTGTGTTGTGTCGGCGGTGTTTTTAGTCTAAGATTCGGTCGTTTCGAGCGGTATTTTCGTGGTGTATTTCATTTCCAGTTAATTAATGTGATGTTACTGGTCATGTGATTAGTTTATTAGTTACTGCAAAGTGATTTTTTACTTATTGCATAACATAAGATTAAACCAACCAAATAAAATTTAATAGATTCAATATTTGTGACATCTCATCAAGTTGCCGCTAATCATTTTATCTTAAATCACCATTACCAACAATCTTTCAAAGAAACCATCCAAATTAAAAAGAACTTAAAATACGAGGAGAACTAATTAATAGAAGAATTGCTTCAGGGGAAAAATCAAAGATCTAAATTAAACAAAGAAAACATGGAAAATGCAAAAGAACTTTCAGCCTAAATCAGATGATCTTACCTTTATTTGAGTTCGTTATGTAGTGTTAATTTTGGAACTGGTGTTTGTAACAACTCTCAACATTCCAAATGTATTCACCTCTCATTTTGGAACTGGCCGTGTTTCATGTTAATTTGGGTTCTATTTATGTAGCTTCCTAGCTGTTTGTAATTATATATATATTTGTCATAAGGGGTTGCTTTGGACTTCTTTATTAATTATATATTTAGGTTCTGCCCTTAATTAATTGTTACTCGCTCAGCATTGAGTTTTCTTCAATCAGATCTAGCTGCTAGCTAGAATTTTTTTTGTTTCTTTTTGTTGAAGACCTCCTGATATCACGTAGCCATATCAGGCCTTGGCTATTTTACGATTAAGCTGGGTCGAATCCCATCTAAGGGGAAACTTTTCCAAAGTCTACTTCTTTCACAAATTAACCTCAAACCTGAGATCTTACTTAAAGAAGAAGAAACTGGTCATGTTTGTTGTGTCAGCCTCAAAGTATATATGTGGAGTGTAAGATAGGCTGGGCCATTCCAATTTTTGGTGTTGATCGCCCCAATCTCCCTCATCTTTCTTGTGATCGATTAGGGTAAAAAACTTTTTTGAAAATTTCTTCGACTAATAATTAATTCCTTAATAATTGACCATTATGCTCTCTCGATATATAGAAACCTAACAACTCTTAACCATAATGAAGTGTCATTCAATCAACTAGATCTGGCCTCTTAATTTATAAGTACAACTCTTGTTGAAGGGGAAAAAAAATGCAACAAAGGTTAATTAATGACCGATATATATGTAACAAAACAGAAGTTAATGACAGATTCGTAACAGACAAAAGTTGCAAGAAACAATTAAAGATCAATTAATAGAGATTGAAGGGTACACGAGTCATATAAAGTTTTTATTTGTTTTTAAGGTTAATGACTTAACGGAACACAAACGTTGGTATTACTCGAGGTTAAATTAAGGAATGTTAAGTGTTAATTGATAATGTGGCTGGAATTAATTGCTTCTCCTATGAATTAATGGAGAGAAGCTAATTAAGTCTAATACCCTAAATACCTTGTAATTGCTTCCGACTTCTGATATGCCCCCTACATCCGTGCGTCCTCACCATGCAATTAATGGCAGCTGAAGAAAAACTGCGGCAGGTTCGAGAAGGGATTATTTAAATCGTCGCGAAAGGGTTGTATTGTCTCTAATTGTGGGTTGATGTTATCGATGACGGTGTGTGATTTAAGCTGAAAACTACTGGCTCCTCTTTCTTAATGGTTCATCTCGTCCCCGATAAAAATTTAACAAAATTACCGTGTGACATATTGACAACCACGTGAGGTACCTGATAATTATTAAGATGAAACTATAGATTAGTAGTTGGGATCGTGAGATTACTCATGACCGTGAGAG
>SMDT01001341.1:0-97637 GCA_005392925.1 Aquilaria sinensis | reverse complement strand
TAAACTTGCGAGCTAGGCCAAAAGGAATAAAAAAGGGTGATCTCGTTCTCCGAAAGGCGGAATTCGCACCCCGGAGGCCATCACACGGCGTACTTCACGCGAATTGGGAGGGACCTTATCTGGTTCTTGCCAAAGTACGAAGAGGGGTGTACAAGCTCGGTGACGCCGAAGGCGTGGAATTAAAAAACACTTGGCATTCAGATGCCTTGAAAAAGTTCTATGCTTAGAATCTTGACGAAAGGGTTTACATTGTACAAAGTTAGAAAAATTTTCTAGCTACACGGGCTTCTGAAAGAAAGATTCTTGAACAAAAGATATACTAAAATTCCGCGAAGATGGTCGCCAGAATAAGCATGGGTGCGATTTCCTGAAGTCCCTCGAGCAAGCATGTTCGGGACAATAGGAAATGTAAAACCTTGCGAGAATTTCTAAATACAAAGGCTCACAGAGAACCGATCTAATCTTCCGAAGTCTCTTGAGCAAACGCGTTCGGGGCAAAAAGGAATGAACAATCTCACAAAAAAGACTTAGCCAAAATTTCTTACAGGAAAGAAAAAAGTCTTTATTAACAGACAAGATCGGTTTACAAAGAAGAAGGACTACCAAGAAAGAAAGAGTACAAGGAAGGAGAAAAAGAAGGCAGAAGGGGCCTGAGATAAATTAGGGATTCTCGGCGTCCCGGGAGCCACTAGCCCCTGCATCCTTTTCCGCCACCACCCGCGCCGGAAGAGTCTGAGGCAGGTTCAAGTGCTCGAGCTTGGACCAAGTCCACCGAGGTCCCTCAGGAATATTTAGGGCCTCCAGGAAAGAAAGGTCGAGATCTGGAAACCTCATAAGAACTTGATGACGAACGAGGCAAAACCCGTCTTGAAAACCAACTTTGGTCATCTCGTCGGATTTCCTCTTCTCGACCCCAAGATCATTAAGCTCCCTCTCCAGGTCTTCAACATTTTTCCTTAACGCCTTCACCTTCTTTTTCCTCGACTCATCCTTCCCCTTCTTCGAAGAATCGACCTCGGCTTGAAGTGCGGCTTTCTCGGCCTCCGCCTTCGCCAGAAGAGCCGCAGAATCCGACTTCTCCTTTTGAAGTGCCTCATTAACCGAAGTCAGCTCCGCCACTTTTCCGCCGAGGTCGGAAATCTTCTGGGAGGAGTCCTTTATAAGTTCTTCTTTTTCCTTCGCAAACTCCTCCCGAAGGGCAGCAATCTCTGACGCCGAAGTCTGGGCCAGCTGAGTGTTCCGAGCAAGCAGGTCCGCGCACTGGGTCTGGTATTGTTCTATAGTCTTTGAAGCGGCGGCCCGGTACATCCCCTGCCTCGCCACCCGAACTCTGAGGAATCCGGCATATCCCAGCAGCTGCAGAAAAACAGAGGCAAGAATGAGACAAGGCAAAAAAGGAAAGGCAAATACTTAGAAGAAATCAGAGACCAAAAAAAAAAAAAAAAGAAAAGGGCAACGTGAGAAACACACCTGGGCGGCGTGCTCGGAAAGCTTCGCGGCGAGGGAGTCATCATCCGGATGAGCCCTCGCAAGGGCCCTGAAATAAGCTTCAGTAAGAACCCCCTTTGCAATCTCCTTGGCCATTAGCGGGCAATCTTTGGAGTACGTGTCCATGTCCTCCGTAAAAGACCAAAATGGCTCCTTCGGAATCTTCCCCTTCGGGATATGGGCATCCCGAAGGGCCCGCTTCCGGGCGTGCTCGGCAACCCAATCCGGAGGAAGAATCTCCTCTGCACGACAAAAGCAGAAAAATTGTCAAACACAAGTAGCTGCCAAAAAATTCAGAAACTGAGTGTCTAAGGCATCAAACCTGGTGGCACTTCGGCAACGTCGTCGCCAGAATCCAGGGCCCCCTCAGAAGAAATCTCCTTCCCTTTCCTCTTGCGGCGATCTTCGGCAGAAGGGGCTTCCACCAAAGCGTCCAGAAGAGCCGCCGAATTAGGGCTTGAAGGAGCGACATCTGCACCGACCTCGGTCGAAGGTGCAGCAACGGTTACAGGGCAACTCGCCCACCTCCTTACCTCATAGGGCTCCTCGGTCTTCTTCGACCTCCTCGGAAATCTCCGGCATAGGAGGGGGCACGGTCTTCTTCGATCGCTTGGCCGCCGGAGGCCCCCCGCCAGCCGCCTTCCGTCTTCGGGAGGCAGCCTTCTTTGTTTGTTCACCTTTCTCGGCTTGCCCGACGAAAAGCGATCGGTAATAGGCAGCAGTATCGTCGCCCATCTCTGAAAAAGAGAGAAAACATCAGCGTAAGTCCAAGATGAAATTAAAACAAGGGGACTAGGAGATGACTTACTTTCGAAAAAATCGGCATAAGTAATGTCCTTCTGAAGAAGTTTTACCAGCCAGGAGTCCTTCCCAGCAATGGCAGGAGCCGGCATCTCGAGGTCCGTTTCGTGCTCCTTTACCACCTTCAACTCCCGAAGGACTTCTTCGGTCATCAACTTCCAGTTAATTGGAAAGGGGTAAAGGGGGCGCGGTGGGACCTCGGAATCCCAGTCAGAGACCGCTCGGATGCGCTTGTCAAAGTCCGCAAAAATGGGTGTTAACTCGGGAGTTAACAGTATCTTCGGGTCAACGACATCCATCACGAGCTTTCCCTGAGCCCACTTCGTCGGGACGTACGACCAGGCCTCCTCCTTCTTCATAAAGAAGAATTTCTGTTGCCACCCTCGCCAGCTGTCCTTGTTGGCAAAGGTGAACTTGTATTTTTTGCTCCCTGACCCCCGAGGTAGCATGAAATAGAAGCCACCCTTTGGGATCACGAAGAGCTTGTAGTACTGCAGAAAAATGACAAAGTGTGGCTCTATACCGAAGACACCACACATACAAAGAAAAGCATTGAAATAGCAGTACGAGTTCGGCGGAAGTTGGTTTACGGCAATGCGATGGAAATCGCAGAAATCGCAAACCATCTTCGGCGGAGGATACCGAAGTCCGGCCTTCAGTTGGGCACGGAAAATAGTAACCTCGTCACTACGGTTTGAAAAGCTATATTGGTCCGAACGAGGCAACCTCGTAGTGACGTAGGAAGGAAGGAAGAACTTCTTTTTCCATTTTTTAAGTTTTGCAGAAGTAGTGCAGCAGGGGTGAGAAAGAAGGGGTTCCCAGCTTTCGGGAATAGGCATGACTGGCAAAAAACCGAGTTCGGGAAAAGGCAAAAAGCTATTTCGAAGAAAAAATTTGGAAAAACAGAAGAAACTGGAAGCTAAAACCCACCAAACGTTTTGCCAAAATCCGGATTTGAGGACGCCGTCGTGAAATGATTGCCGGAAAACCACTCTGTCAAAAAGCACCGCCGTAAGAGAGCAGGAAAAACACTGCGGCAGTTGAGAGACAGAAGAGAGCAAAAGCAAAAGCAAAAGGGGGTTATGAAGGATTAAGGGTATATATAGACCGAGGAAGGGTAGGCGAATCGACGTCATAAGTGCTGTGCGAAGGCGAATCGTCGCCATAATTGCCCATTCTGCATAAAAAGACGCGCCCGCTGTAACCGATGTAACCCTCTCCAATGACGGCGTGCCACGTGTCAGCAACCACGCCAAATAAGGAACACGCTTTCTGACGAATAGCGCGCCGCCCCAGACTGACACGCCTGGTCACGAGACGAGACGTTTCAGTGACCTACAAAGATTACAGAAAATAGGTTACCTCGGAGACACCAAGAGACAGTCTGTGCTACGTCTACGGACAGAAGGTGTATCTTCGGCACAGGTACCATGCATAAAGCCCCGAAGGGTACCCTCCGAAAGCTGACAAAAGCCAAAGTCCCTACTTCGGCTTCTAGGGGGGGGCATGTGATAGCCGAAGGACTATCGCCTCTCCTAGAACGTACCTCCTATCAAAAGCATGCTCGGGAAGCCTGGCACCATCCGAGGGAGGCACTAGTACTGACCTCGGACTAGGCAAATTCCAGTGCCTCGAACTCGGGATTTAGCCTAGTACCCCAAAGAGCTCCAAAGGTGCAGACAGCCCCCTCGGGAGATTAAACGGATCGCCTTCGGGATAGAAGAACCAGCTACCGCAAGCAAGAGAGGATTTCCCGAAGGCGGAACCTACGAGCTAGGCAGCGCCCCGAACTGCGAACATAACTCCCGAAGAAGGGTGTTCGTCCCAGAGAACGACCTCGCTCAAAGGACATCGGGAGTACGGCAGGAGCATTTAAGGAGCCTCTGACACATCGCCCACAGACGCACCATGTCACCTAAAACGACGCTCTGACACGCCGACGGCGCCCAGGCCTTGTCACAACCTGTCTCGGACCAAGGCTCGAGGGAGCCTACAAACAGCTACTTGTCCCCTTTGTCCAAAGGTACCAGCAGATCTGACCGAACACGTGTCACGATCTGAACGGGCCAGACACTTCTATAAATACCAAAGAGCAGCCCCTTGCAAAGGGTTGGTCAGTCAGTTGAGAGGATACGAACAGGCAAGGCCACTAAACCCTTGAGTGCTCTCTTTCCTTCACCTCTCAGAAAACTAACTTGGGCGTCGGAGGCTCCTCCCCGGAAAAACATCCCGGGGACCTCTTAACCTTTCCCTTTGGGCTCTTCAGGTACCACTCCCTGGGAAACCTCCACTCCGGGCGTTCTCCTCCTCAGGAAGTCCCTCCAGAAACCACCATGTCCTCCAGCGAAGATGTCTCCGGACATCAAGCTAAAGGGTTATCGCCCACAACAACCTTCTACACCAACCTCGGAGGAACCCGACACCACCCTCGATGATACACCAACCTTGGAGGAATTCGACACCACCCTCAGTGATACACCAACCTCGAAGGAGTCTAACACCACCCTTGGCGATGCACTTAGACTACTCCGGGAAAAGGCTCCTCACCACCCTCGGGTTGACACTCTACCAACCTCGGAAGCCTAACACGCCTAACTTCGAAAGGGGACTCTCTCTTTTACACTCCCTATTCTCAAAACAACCTCTCCTCCAAATACTGACTTGGGCGTCAGAGGCTTCTCCCCTAAAAACACACTCCAGGGAGCTCCTAACCCACCTTCTTTAAAGTCTTGCAAATATCATCTCACCAGAAGTCTCCCTTATGCATCATTTTTCGCCGTTTGTGGGAACTCATTCTTAGGTTGCCGTTGTTGAGACTTGGCATTCTAAGGAAAAGGGACTCCCGAAGTCCCAATCCATGCCGGAAGCTCAAACAGTGACTAAACAACCTGCAATTGAGACTTCATTACCTGACGATGAACATCCTCTAACGATCAAGATGAGCTTTCTGTGAGATTTTCAATGCTCTATTGTGGCTGAAAGGACTCAACAGCTCAACCAAAGGTGGTCACAACCACCTTCTAGGGGAAGGGCACTTTCCCTTAGTGCCCGGCAAGATAGAAGCCCAATGTTACCTTGCTGGAGCTCCAGGAGTAGAGGTTTTCACGATGAGTCATTAATAGAGAACATACCCTCTAAAGGACGTTGTGCTAGAGAAACGGTGTCAAAAGAGCCCAGGACTTCCCCCTAGTGGAGTCCATCCTCGTACGGGAAGTGCCAATGCCCGCGACGACAAAGTTACTCTCCAAAGAAAAGACGTTACTCTCCGTTGCCGGCGACTACCAAGCAACTGGGAGAAGACAATACTACCACCCTCATGGAGAAGATCCTAGAGTGGTTGGAAAAGGTGGAAACATAGATTTCCTGAAAACCTGTCTGGTCAAGGTTGTCGGAGACCTTCACCGGAGAAGAGTTGCCCCTCATCCATGCAGTAGTTGATGCCCTTCAGCATCTCCTGCATGTGTCATGGTGAAGGCGGCAGGGACTTAGGGAAATGGAGAGAGGTCCGCGACGAACGTACTCTGAGAAGATCACCTGAAAGTCACAGGAAGCAAGGGTTAGGAGGTCCCCGGAGTGTTTTTCCGGGGAGGAGCCTCCGACGCCCAAGTGAGTATTTTGGAGGTAATGAGATGATAAAGAGTAAAGAAGTATCTTATCTCAAATAATGTCCTCCCCCTTCTTCTGGAATAATTACCAAGTATTTGTAGAGGGGTGAATAGTAATAGTCCTTCTCAGATGGCCGGCCCAGATCGTGACACGTGTTCGGCGGGATGCGTTCCACGTCTTTTGGGCAATAGAGGACCCCTAGTCGGCATGGGCTGCCAGGCTAGGGCTCTGGGTAACCCGAGAGTGGCGTGCTAGAGTATCCCTGCAGGCGTGTCAGGACGTGACTGGGGGCGGATTATCGGGGATATGTCAGAGGCTCCTTAAATGCTTATGTCGTACTCCCGAGGCCCCTTTTTGGTAGAGGAGACCTCTTCGGAAAACTTGTTTTCTAAGGTCACTTTTGGTATCGCAAGGGTATATTTCCCGAAGGTGACCTTTCTCAGAGACACCCCCACTTCCGAGGATGGCTTACTCGTCCCCCGGAGGTTGGCATTGTCGTTTCCTGGAATGGAGAAATGCCGAGGCTGGATTTCAGGAGGTCGAACATCCTTCCTTCTGTGGTGGGTGATTTCTCTTCTGAGGTTGGTGCTTTGTCCGAACCTATGCCTTCGGAGGGTGATCGGCACCTTGGCAATCACATGCCCCCACCCGAGAAGTTGAAGTGGAGACTTCGGCTTTATGCTTTTGGGAAGGCTTCTTTACCGAACTCATGGTTGGAGCTCTACTCAAGAAGTTGCTCTTTTTCAGAAGGCGTTACTTCATAGCCAAGGTACCCTTCCCTAGTTCTTTCTGCGACCTCAAGGCGCGTGCAGCTTTTGCTTTTGCTTTCTTCTGCTGCAGGTTCATGAACCGTCGTATCCTTTGGTCAAACATGTCAGTTATGGATAAACGGGCCTGGGTTTTCGCGATGTCAAAGGGGCGTGCCCTAGTTCTTCGCATTGGATGACACGTGGCCGCTAGTGGATGGCGGGATAGTTACGCCGGTCACACTAATTGCGTCTCTTCACCTTTCAAGAGTAATAATGAGTCTGTTGCACTTCTGAGGGATAATAATGACGACATTTCGCTTACCCTCTTCGGTCTATATAAGCGCCTTTCGCCTCATTTTTTGCCTCATTCTTCGCTTTTGCTCTCATCTGCTCTAGAGCCTTTTCTTGCTTTTTTCCTTCTTTCTGGCGGCGGTTTCTGCGGCGGAGCGATTTCCAGCAATTTTTACGGCGGCGTTCAGTAATTTCGACAAGACCTTTGGTGGGTGCTTCTTTCTGTAATTTCTGTTTTCTTCTTTCTTTCGAGGTCATTTTTCTGAGGTCTCTCTATTTCCTTACCCTTCTGGAGTCGTCCTTCTTTTCTTTTGTGAAAAAATGTCTGATTCGACCCCGTTGAATCCGACCCTGTTGCTAACTGTCTGACCTCTCCCCGAGATCTTTCTTCCTCTCGAATCTCATCCTTGTACTACCACTCTGGAAAAGGTGAAGAAGTGGATGGCCAAGTATTACCTTCCTTTTTATCTCGTCCCGAGGTTGCCCATCCCGGGCACCTACGGCTATATGTCGGATTCACATGAGGTTACCGTTTGCCGAGCTCAATTGAAAGCCGGTCTTCGGTACCCTCCTCACCGCGTAATCTGTGAGTTTTGCAAATTCCACGGGATCGCCGTGAACCAACTTCCCCCAAATTCTTACTCCTACTTTAATTCTTTTCTCTACATGTGTGGGGTTTCTAAGATAAACCCCTTCTTTCTTTTCTTCATGCAGTACTACAAACTTCACCCGGTCCCGAAGGGCAGCTTTTACTTCCTGCTTGTCCGAGGGTCCGGGAGCAAAAAGTTTACCTTCACCTTTGACAACAAGGACAGCTGGCGGGGGTGGCAGAAGAAGTTTTTCTTCCTGCCGATCCCTGAGCTTTGGCGTCATGTGCCCACCAGATGGGCTTCGGGGACCTTGAAGATGGACGTCGTTGATCCCCGGAAACTCCTGACTCCGGAGCTGGCTGTTGAGTTTGATCGATTTGATAGGCTTATCCGGGCCGTGGCAGACTGGGACCCCAAGGTCCCTCCGCGTTCATTTTACCCTTTTCCCATCAAGTGGGACCTTATGACCGAGGAGGTTCTTCGGGAAATGGGAGTGGTGAACGCGCACAAGAGTGACTTCGGTCTGCCCATGCCCGTTCTTCCAGGGAAGAAGGCTTGGATAGTCATGCTCCTTCGGGGGGAGATCACATATGAGTATTTTGCCGAGAGTAAGTCTCTTTCCTGGTTTCAATATCTTTTTTCCTTTTGGACTTACGCTGATACCTTTTCCTTTTGCAGAGATGGACGGTCAATCTGCTAATTTTTACAAGTCGCTCTTCCTCGGCCAGGCCGAGAGGGGGGAGCAGACGCGCAAGAAGGCACCTACTAAGAGGAAGAAGACAATCGGCAGTGGGCCTTCTAGGGCCAAGAAGGGTAGGGCTGTTACTCCCCCTCCTGAAGTCATTATGGAGGTGCAAGATCAATCTCCTGCTCTTCCTTCAACGCCGACGAAAGTTCCTTCGGACCCTGCCCTTCTTGGGGCAATATTGAGCCCCATTCTACCCGCCGAGCCTTCTTTTGAGCGAAGATCCGCTCAGGAACTTGAAGAGAGCAGAAGAAGGAAGGGGAAGAACATTCTCGGTGAAGTCCGGGAGGGCGAGTCTGAAGACGACGTCGCCCTAGTTCTACCAGGTTGGTTCCTTAGCCATTCTCCTACAAAGCTTAGTATTTTTTGTATCTACGATTTTTTGGATGAATGGCTAAGGGATGACGTACTGACAGAACTTCGGCGAAAACTTGCAGAGGACATGTCAGAACGTGACTGGGGGTGGATTATCGGGGATATGTCAGAGGCTCCTTAAATGCTTTTGTCATACTCCCGAGGCCCCTTTTTGGTAGAGGAGACCTCTTCAGAGAACTTGTCTTCCGAGGTCGCTTTTGGTATCGGAGGAGTATATTTCCCGAAGGTGACCTTTCTCGGAGACACCCCCACTTCCGAGGATGGCTTACTCGTCCCCCCGAGGTTGGCATTGTCGTTTCCTGGAATGGAGAAGCACCGAGGCTGGATTTCGGGAGGTCGAACATCCTTCATTCTGTGGTGGGTGATTTCTCTTCCGAGGTTGGTGCTTTGTCCGAACCCATGCCTTCGGAGGGTGATCGGCACCTTGGCTATCAGTAGTAGAAGTACCTATGCCAAGTGACTTCAGACTGCCGTGCCTGGAAACGTATGATGGGCGTAGTGACCCCTATGCCCATTTGGCGAAATACAGGCACAACATGGTGTTGCACGGTGTTGATGATGCCACCTTTTGCAAGTGCTTCGAAGTCACCCTTTTAGGATCTGTAATTCCATGGTATAACTCCTTGGCTCCCGGAACCATAATGGGCTTCCAGGAGTTATCCATCACATTCACCCAGCAATTCATCAGAAGTAGACCAACGGCAAAGATGCTTGTCCAAATGTTTGACATAGCCCAAAAGAATGGGGAGACCATTCAGGACTATGTCGAGTGGCTCAACAAAGAAGCCCTGAGTGTGCCCAACTTCCCCCCCCAAATCTGCATCCTTGCCATGACCAGGGGACTTCGGAGAGATTCACAACTCTTCTATGAGTTCTTTAAGGATCCCCCTGACACCCTCGAAGAATTTTACTGAAGGGCGGACCAGCACATGACGGCCGAAGAGCTTAGGATGGGGGGGCCAAAATCTAATCACAATCACTCCAAGGGTCAGAATCACCAACCTCAGTACTCAACCGAGGACGACGGCAGACCTGGGAAATAAAAGGGGAAGAAACTGATGTCGTTCACTCCCTTAAACACCACAAGGACGAACATATTGATGACCTTGGAGAGACAAGGAACTTTGATTCAAAGACCGAAGGCCATGACCTTAGATAACAAGAAGAACATGAAAAAGTTCTGCCAGTTCCACTGAGACCACGGGCATGACACCGAGGACTACTTCCAACTGAAAAAGTACGTTGAATCTTTAATCAAGCAGGGGCAACTTTGATGCTACTTGCAGATGTCGTCCCCTAGAGGAAGAAGGGAAGAAGAGAGGAAAGGTGAATAAGAGGACTACGACTCTGATAGACGTCAGAACTGAAGTCCTAGAAAGCATCCACCACCTCCGGCGGGAGTGATCCAAACAATCACTACTAGAATACCCTTGGCAGAGAGGAAAAGGAAAGTCCAGGAAATCTCGGTGATGGAATTCAAAAACCCAGCGAAGAAACTTGTTCAAAAAGCTTTGTTAAAATCGAAGTCTAACGGTTAATGGAGGTGGGCATAATAAGAGAGGTCAAGTACCCCGAGTGGCTCAGCAATGTTGTTGTTGCTACCAAATAAGGGAGTGATAAACCCTGGATGTGCATCGACTTCCAAAACATAAACGATGCCTGCTCGAAGGACTCATACCCTCTGTCACCAATAGACCAATTGGTAGACTCCATTGCCGAATACGGTCTACTTAGCCTCCTCGAAGCTTTTAGTGGATACCACTAAATTCAGATGGATACTAAAGATGAGGAAAAGACCACCTTCATCACCAAAGTCAAGACCTACTGTTACGACAGAATGCCCTTCGGCTGTAAAAATGCAAGAGCAACATACCAAAGGCTAATGAACAGGGTATTCGGCTCCCATATTGGGAGAAATATGGAAGTATACATCAATGATATGATAGTTAAGAGTAAAATACCTAGTAGTCATATCATAGACTTGGGGGAAACATTCCACCAACTTCAGAAATTTGGAATCCATCTTAACCCCAAAGGGTGTGTGTTTGGGTTGACTGCTCGCAAATTCCTTGGGTTTATGGTATCCAAAATAGGCATCGATGCGAACCCAGAAAAGGTTAATGCTTTGCTAGGATTCTGAACTCCCATAACCACCAAGGATGTGCAGAGGCTTACGGGATGAATCACGGCCCTTAGCAGATTCATCCCTAGATATGGAGATCAGTGCCTACCATTCTTTAAAGTGCTGACAAAAGCAGTGAAAAATGAAGGCAACTTCGGATCCGAGGAACATCCTTGGAACGAAGATTGCTAAAAAGCTCAGGACGAAGTTAAGAGCTACTTAACCCATCTTATTGACACTTCAACAACATTTGCAAGGAGAACCTCTCATCCTCTACCTCGCGGTCACTGAGAAAGCAATAACTTCGGTACTGGTGAGGGAAGAGGGAGGAAAGTAGTGGCCGGTGTGCTATGCAAACAAGTCCCTACACGGTGCCGAAGTTAGGTACCCTCTACTACAAAAAGCCATCTACATGGTGCCGAAGTGCTAAGGTACCAGACTTTGGCCTTATTTCTAAAGACATCCCATCACAGTGTTAAGTAACATACCTCTCTGGGATGGCATGAGGAAAATAGACCACTCGGGATGATTGCCAATGTGGTGCATCAAGCTCGGTGAGTTCAATATCACTTATGAACTAGGGATGGCCGTAAAAGCCCAAGCATTGGTCAACTTCATTGCTGAGGCACCTAAGACTGAGGGCACTCCAAAAGACCTCGGCGATGATGAGCCAAAGTGGACGTTATTCGTTGATGGCACCTTAGGATCTAAACACTAGGGAGCTGGAGTAATTCTCCGTGGGCTCGAAGGTATGGAAGCTATGAAGGCCACCAAATTCGGTTTCGATGTCACCAACAACGTTGCCTTGTACAAAGCCCTCATAGTAGGCTTGCAACTGGGAAAAAGAGTTGGTGTGAGAAATCTGAAAGGCCATAGT
This sequence comes from Aquilaria sinensis, assembly GCA_005392925.1. Taxonomy (NCBI): domain Eukaryota; kingdom Viridiplantae; phylum Streptophyta; class Magnoliopsida; order Malvales; family Thymelaeaceae; genus Aquilaria; species Aquilaria sinensis. The sequence goes on along the minus strand of SMDT01001341.1, from coordinate 85,993 downwards.
GATTCCTAATTGGTGGTCCAGCAGATGACAGGGGATAACAGGGCCAAAGATCCAAACTTCGCCAAGTGAAAGTCTTGGCTTAAAGTAACACATCTCTGCCGAAGGTGTAACTTCACCAAGTAAAAGTCTTGGTTTGAAGTAACACATCTATGCCAAAGGTGTAACTTCACCAAGTGAAAGTCTTGGTTTGAAGTAACATGTCTCTGCTGAAGCTGCAACTTCACCAAGTAAAATTCTTGGTTTGAAGTAACACATCTATGCTGAAGGTGTAACTTCACCAAGTGAAAGTCTTGGCTTGAAGTAACATGTCTCTGCCGAAGGTGCAACTTCGCCATGCAAAGAGTCTTGGCTTGAAGTAACACATCTACGCCGAAGCTGTAACTTCACCAAGTAAACGTCTTGGTTTGAAGTAACATATCTTTATCGAATGTGTAACTTCTCCAAGGAAAGTGTCTTGCTTGAAGTAACACATTTATGTTGAAGACGTAACTTTGCCATGTAAAAGTCTTCATTTGAAGTAACACATCTACGCCGAATGTGTAACTTCACCAACTAAAAGTCTTGGTTTGAAGTAACATATCTATGCCGAAGATGTAACTTCACCAAGTAAAAGTCTTGGTTTGAAGTAACACATCTATGCCGAACGTGTAACTTCACCAAGTAAAAGTCTTGGTTTGAAGTAACATATCTATGCCGAAGGTGTAACTTTGCCAAGTGAAAGTCTTGGTTTGATGTAACATGTCTCTGCCGAAGGTGCAACTTCGCCAAGTAAAAGTCTTGGTTTGAAGTAACACACCTATGCCAAAGGTGTAACTTCACCAAGTGAAAGTCTTGGCTTGAAGTAACACTTCCCAGCCAAAGGTGGAACTTTGCCAAACAAAGAGTGTTGGCTCGAAGTAAAACATCTCTACCTAGGGTGCAACTTCACCAAGCAAAGAGTCTTGCCTTGAAGTAACACGTCCCCGCTGAAGGTGCAACTTCGCCAAGCAAAGAGTCTTGGCTTGAAGTAACACGTCTATGCCGAAGGTGTAACTTCGCCAAGTGAAAGTGTTGGTTTGATGTAACCCATCTCTATTGAAGGTGTAACTTCGCCAAGTAAAAGTCTTGGTTTAAAGTAACACATCTCTATCGAATGTGTAACTTTCCCATGGAAAGAATCTTGGCTTGAAGTAACACAATTACGCTGAAGACGTAACTTCGCAAAATAAAGAGTCATAGCTTGATGTAACACATCTCAGCCAAAAGTATAACTTCCCCAAGTAAAGACTCTTGGCTTGAGGTAATACATCTACGCGGAAGGTGTAACTTCGCCAAGTAAAAGTTTTGGCTTGGAGTAACCCATCTCTACTGAAGGTGTAACTTTACCAAGTAAAGAGTCCTGGCTTGAAGTTACACTTTTGTGTAACTTCACCAAGTAAAAGTCTTGGGTTGAAGTAACACATCTCTACCAAAGGTGTAACTTGACCAAGAAATAAGTCTTGACTTGAAGAAACACATCCATGTCGAGGGTGTAACTTTTCCAAATGAGAAGAATCTTTTCTTAAGGTAGCCCTTGTTAGTCAAGGGTATAACTTCGTCCAAACTAGTAAATCCTTTACTGAAAGTAGCACGATTGTGCCGACGATGCAACCTCAGAAAGACAAAGATTATTGGCTAAAGGGCAATGTGAGAGACCCAAAGATACAACTTTAATTCTTTCGAATGGGGCATGTGATAGCCGAAGTGCTATCGCTTGCAGGATGTTCGGACAAAAAGCTCTACAACGCCCTTGGAAGGGAATACAACCAACCTTGGGAAAGGGCTCCACACCACCCTCGGAAGAGAATACGACCAACTTTGGGAAAGTGTTACCACCTTACAAAATGGGAGAATTACAAGTGTGTCATAATGGCTAAAAACCATTATATTGTCTAATTCTCACCATAGTGATTAAATTGTAGGGGGTAAAAGACATGATCAACACCTCCTTAAAAGTGTTCCAAGTTGGTAACTTGGCCCCCAAGAAAATCCTAAAGGACTGCTTGTTTGTCAAGCAACTTATGGACTTTTTTGTAAGGTTTTGGAAATTCGGGTACTCAATTACAAAACTCTCAAAAAAGAGACTTGGAGAGTTATGGGAAGGACATGAATAGTATGAAAGTGCTATTGGAGGACCAAATTGCTCATGGAAGACAAGTTTGGACAAAGGAAACACTAAAGGCAATAAGGACCTAAATGTCTTAGTGTAAACCTTAAGGTGTTCAAGCTTTTGACTTAAGTCTAAGGGTGGAATTTTGGGGTTATCCCACCATGGGGGAGGCAGCCAAGACTTGATAATTAGTCAAAAATTTTGGGCACATGTGTACCAATGAGTTTAAGACAAAGAAACCATAATTAGTGAGAAAGAAAATGACATAAAGCAAGGTTAAGCTTGTTAAGTGTGTTTTGTGCCCTTAAGCTCATTTAAGGCCATTTAAGTGGCCAAATCACTTATCCCTCTCTCATTTTCGTCCTCCCCCAGCCCAAGAACACAGCCATACTTCCTCCATAGCCACCACACCTTCAAACTTGCAATTGATTGAAATTGAAGGCAAAAGGAAGCAATTGGAAGCAAACTAGAGCTATTTCTTGGATACTTCAAGGATCAAGCTTGATTTTCAGGCCTACCCACTTTGGTAAGGGTTCTATTGCTCTCATGGGTTGTTTTCTGTATTTTCAAGCAACCATGGAGCTAGGGCTAAGCTTGGAAGAGAGCCATGAGCTTGATGAACCAAGCTTATTGAGGGGAGTGCACTTATTGAAGGTTTTGTGACCTATTGTCAAGTGCACAAAGATGGCAGTGAAATGAGGGTTTCTAGAGCCCAAAGTTAGTACTAACTAGTGTTAAAATACTCCTAAGACCAAGCATTAGCTTGAGGAGGGCTGCCATAGTGATTTGGTTATGTTTATTATGTGTTTTATGGAGTAACCTATGGTATATGTTGCTGGCACATTTCATGTGTTTGTTGTTTGTGTTTGGCTGCTGCATTTGGTTGCTATATCTTGTATATATGCATTGTGTTTCTTGTGTTTAGTGTCTTTGGATGCAGGTTTTAATGAGGATCACATTACCCAAGAAACCAAGCGTTACCCTTACTAAGTTTCTCAATGAAACTTACTCCCCTCAATTCTGTCATTTTAGGTCCAGCTGAAAGATCACCTTCAAGCTAATAATTTTGGTTTAAGGTTTGATCTGAAATTCCAGGTACATGAACTTCCATATGTCTAGTCATGATCTGGAAATTTTGGTGATTTTAGGAGCACATTTGGTATTTTTAATGGTGGTACTTATTTTGTTGTGCAGCAGCTGTCCAGCATCCTGTTTATGGAGTCCATTGTGTCTCAGGACCTCCTGTAACCTAGGGTGCGTATTTAGCTGAGTTAGGACCATATTGTAGTGCATGTATGCATTTACATTTAGTGTATGTAAAATGAGACAAGTATGTGAACATTTGAGTAATGTTTTGGCTATGTAAGTGATGTGGTGCAAAACTGCCTAAGTGTGAATGATGGGCTGCTTACTTGTAAATTCTGTTTTGACCACATAAAGTTGTTAAAAGAAAGGTAATGTAATTCCTATGTGTAATGGACATATATGGGATATCCTTTGAGGGCTTTCCCCTTGTGAATGAAGTGTTTGCATGGTTTGGAAAAATTGTATGGGCAAAATGGTCCAAAAGTTGCCAGAATTTCAACTCTGGACCTAAAGTTTAATATCTCCCTGTGTAGAAAGAATATTCGTATGAAATTTTGACCACACTTAGAGGACATCTAGAGGGTTAACTGGGATTTAAAATTTCTGGAATTAGAGCCCTGTATCCGAAGATATGACGTTGCAAAGTTGGCCGAGTTACTTTTCATTTGGTCAGAATTTTGTAACCAACTTCAAAAATCCATAACTTGGTCCATAGGTGGGCTATTGATGTAAAAAAAAATTCCTTGGTTTTATCAAAGTCTCTACTTGATAATGGAGCAAATAAAACATGGGGGTATGTGGCTAGAATGATACAGTTTATTAGTGGAAGTTACAGGTGCAGTAGCTGGTCACTAGAACTTAACAAGATTGCCTAATGTGTGGAAGCCAAAACTAAGACTTGTGCTAGTGTTTTCCTTCTTAGCTGCCATAGTGTGCATAAATGTAAATATGTGTGTTATGGTTAGACCAATATGCATGTATTTACATAGTGCTCAAGAGGGTCACTTGAGTATGTACACTAGGGGTATTGTTCTGATGACCTACAGGACACACCAAACCTGGGAGTTTAAATCCATAGTTTTGGCACCATAACTGGACTACCTCGAAGTGGGTAACAGAAAGGGGTCTACACCACCCTCGGAAGAGAATACAACCAACCATGGGAAAGGGCTCTACACCACTCTCAGAAAAGAATACGACCAACCTTGGAAAAGGGCTCTACACCAGCCTAGGAAGAGAATACGACCAACCTTGGGAAAGGGCTCTACAGCACCCTCAGAAAAGAATACAACCAACCTTAGGAGGAATCCCTACACCACCCTTGGAAGAGAGTACGACCAACCTTGGGAAAGGGCTCTACCCCACCCTTGGAAGAGAATGTCGAAAGTACAACATCAGCAAAGGAAAGGGTCTCGTACCAAAAAGCCAGCTACGCCAAAGGGACAACCTCAGCCGAAGGAAGTTATTTTGCCAAGGACAGCCTTGGTTGACTATGGGCTGGTTAGTTCCGAAGTCATAACTTCGGTCTCCCGGAGGGGGGCATGTGATAGCTGAATGGCTATTGCCCACAACAACCTTCTACACCAACCTCGGAAGGAACCCGATACCACCCTCAGTGGTACACCAACCTTGGAGGAATCCAACACCACCCTTGGTGATACACCAACCTCGGAGGAATCTGACACCACCCCCAGCGATGCACTTAGATAACTCCAGGAAAAGGCTCCTCGCTACCCTCAGATTGACACACTAGCAACCTCAGAAACCTAACACACCTAACTCCAAAAGAGGACTCTCTCATTTACACTTGGGCGTTGGGGGCTCCTTCCCCGGAAACACGCTCCGGGGAGCTCCTAACTCGCTTTCTTTAAAGTCTTGTAGATATCTTTTCATCGGAAGTCTCTCCCAAGCGTCACATATAAGATTAAGATGTATGCACATAGTTGTTCCTTGAAGTTAAAACACCTAAAACTTTTATCTCTTGGCTTGTATTAATTTGTTTTCTTAAATATAAGGCCATAGAACTATTTTATTGTTGTTTTCTTATGTGATTGTTATTGCATAGCAAGGATGATGTATGCATATTTTTTGTGCAGGGTATGCTAAGAAACTAGTTGCATGTAAAAGTTTTAAGATGCTTCACAAGTAGTAACTAGCCAATTGTTATCTAAGTGAGATTATATTTCCTAGGGAGGCTACCAGTGTTAGTAAATCAGGGCATTGGGACCCTATTTCGCCATAACTTTTGTCTTCTCTTACAACAGTTCTTCATCTACAATTTCCTTTTGAAATGTTTTTCCTCCCAAATAAAATGCCTCAAAATCCTTTTAATTTTAAAGAAATTCAAATAAACAAGAAATTAATTTTTTTTTCAAAAACCTTACGCATACTCTCCTTTCAACCAAAAACAACTTGACAATTAACTATTTCTTTTAATTTAGTCAATTTTAGAATTGTTCATAAATTTGTATTTACTCCATCAGCAGAGACAACTTAACGCATGTAGCAACCTTTAATTTAATTCAAAGTCATCTATTTCACTTCTGTAGATGGCAAACTTTTTTTCTCCTTCACTTGGTTTTAGCTCTTCTATTGTGTATACATTGCAAAGATATTCTTATATCTCTTTTATGATAATTTATAAATCCGTAATTAGTGGATGCCATAAATAAATTAATTAACACGTACTATCTTCACTCTTGTAGTTGATTCAATAGCTGTCTTTTTTTTTATATCTTTCCATAACACAACCTGTTACCACCTCACAAAATGGGAGAATTACAAGTGTCTCATAATGGCTAAAAACCATTATATTGTGTTGTGGCAACGTGTGGGCCGTTTTCGGGAGTCGCCACCAATCTGTTTCACCTAGGTCGATTGGACACCTTAAAATTGGTCTGCGAGAGTTCGGGGGTTCGGGAGTACGGTTACGTTAAAACAACTTTGTTAAAACGCCCAAAAATTGGTACCTTAGTTGATTTCAATTTTGTCTTGCTTTGCTTTAAAAATATTCAGTTAATGTTCTAAACAAAAATTTTAACTGAATTAGTCGGATGTGGATTTTTGGTAATTAATTTGTATAGAATTTTATACTTCCGAACCATGGACTCTGCCGAGTCATTTGGACACGGAAGATTTGATTCCGAACCATGGACTCTGCCGAGTCATTTGGACACGGAATTTGGTGAAATTTTAAATAATTTAATCCATATTGTAAACATGGATTTTTATCTTTGTATTTATTTAATTTATTTAGTAAAAAAAAGTTTTCCAAACCGTAGATCCTGCCGGATCATCCGGATATGGAAATTATTTTAATTTACTGTTAATTATTTAGTTCTCTCTTTTTATGGAATTAATTATTAATTTAATTACTAATTCATAATTCTTTTTGTTTATGAAATTTTTAGATTTATTAATAATCTAAAAATTTTATTTATTTTCTTTTTTTTTTTCCTTTCTTTTCTTTTTCTTATCTTTCCTTTCTTTTTCTTATCTTTCTTTTCTTTTTTAATTTTTCTTGTTTAATGAAGGATATTTATTATTTAAAGAATTACTCAATTTATAAAAGAATTAAAAAACAAAATTAATTTTTTTATTTAATAAGAAGTTAATTTAAAGGAATCAACGAGTTTAAAAATAAAAACTTTGATCATGGTACGGGGCGTTGTTACTCAGCCAGACCCTCTTCACCAGGTGAAGCAGCTCAAAAGCGGGCACGAGACAGTTTCCAGCCAATATACCATGAACTAAAAATTTTTTTTGGCTTAACAACATGGCTCAGATTTATTTTATATATATTTTTTATGGCTAATTTCTTTAAATGAAATGAGTTTAACCATAAAATAAAGAAAAATTAAATAACAATAAATAAAGTAGAGGTTTTCTTTTTTTTTTTATTTTTATTTTTATTTTTTGTTATTTTGTTTTGAACATCCATTAAAAAAAAGAGATGCATAAATTAAATAACACATGCAAATAGATAAAGGGAAAACACATAAAGTAAACAAAAGAATATCAAAAGATGATATATAAATAAATAAAGTGGGGCTTTTCGGCCGTCCACTTTTTTTTTTTAAAATAATAAATAGGAGGCATAACCTTCCATTATAATAATAATAATAATAATAATAATTAAAGATAATAATTATGTTTAATTATGCCTAAGCTTAATGTTAATTTCTAAACGAATTTATGCCTTTAATTTGCTGAACAAAACAAATCCATAAAAGGAAATAAATGCCAATAAACCAATGGCCATATTACAAATTAGAACAACATAGGATCTCAATTAGACAAATCAAATAAATGCAGGGGTAAAAATTAAAATTATGCTGAAATTATGGACTTTCATAACTGGGTCAATAACGAGCCGATTTGCGATCCAGGTTTCGTTATTTGATTTTTAATTTTTGCTTTTTGTTTGCTTTAAATAATATCAATTAATATCCAAACCATGGATTCTAACCGAATCATCTGGATATGGATTTTTGATTTACTAGTTCTGAATTCATTCTTGAATTTTCATTAAAATCTGCTCAGAATTAAATCTCGTAAATATGACCCCTTTTTTTTATACGTTATGTAAACATGAGTTTTAAATTTATGCTAACTATTAAAATTAAAATCAAATAAATAGATAAAAATCTGACCTAGCTTAAAATTGCAATTTTATGTAATATTGATCACAGACTAATTCATGATTCTCGAAATAATAAACCAACAACCAAAAAAAGAAATAAAAACAAAAAACAATACTGTCAGTGATGAATATGCAAAACAGGAGAACATTAATGACTTAAATGAATAAAAACAAAGAGAATCAAGGGCTAAATGAGAATTTTACCCAAAAAAATTTGATTGAGTCAAGAAACAAACGCGGGTCGTGACTAGCGGGCCTTCTCCTCCGGCGTATAATCGTTCTCGACAGTGAAGAATTTCCTGACGTACTCGACGCTCTTGTTCTCGATTCTCTTGGCGATCGTTTGGTTGAGCAGCTCGAGAAGGTCCTTGATTTTGAGGTAGTTGGCGGTGCACGATTGGATTTTTGTTATTTAATTTAATTTTATTTTTTTTTGTTTTAAATAATTTCAATTAATATCCAAGCCATAGATTCTAACCGAATCATCTGGACATGGATAGATGATCCATCTTAGGACGGATTTCTAATAAATTTAAATATTAATTAACTAATAATTTGATACACATTAAATGCATTAGAAGAATTAAAGTTAAGCTATTCTAAAAATAAAGATAAATAAATCAATAAATATGCATATTAAATCAAAATCCTATGTTGTTCTTCGATATCGATTTAATGACCAAGTTTAATGTAAGACCGAACCAACAATAATAAAGGAAACAAAGAAAAATACAAACGAATAAAAATCTTGCTGTCAAGGGTTAATCTGCAAAAAGAAAAGAGTTAGTGACTTAAATGGATAAAATAAAGAAAACTAGGGTCTAAACCAGAATTTTACCCAAAAATCTTTGACCCGGTCAAAAGCAAAACGCGTCTGACTTCTCTTTTATTTTTATTCATTTAATTTATCTTTTGTCTTCAGCTCCTTGCTTTTCGTTCTCCAGCATGGGGCAGGCGTAGCAAGTTCGGAGGCAGAGGGCGATGGCGGGGCAGCTGGGCAAGGCAGAGGGCACTGGCGGGGCAGCTGGGCGATCGACGCGGCGAGGGAAAGGGGGGAGCCGGAGGTGACGCGACGGCAAAGGGGGCGACACGGCGGCTGACGGGAGCAGGGGGCGATTTGGCGGCTGGCCGGACGAACGGGTGAGCTAGGCGCAAGGCAAGACAGCGAGGGGAGGCCGGAGGTGACGCGACGCGAACCGGGAGAGAGCTGTGACAGCGAGAGCGGTGGCGACGCAGCGGCGACGCGGCGGCTGCTGGGTGACAGGGAAGGCGTCGGAGGAGAGCACCGCTGGGCGCGGGTCAGCAGGGGAGATGAGAGAGAGAGCAACAGCTGTAGGCCGAGAGAGAGAGAGGGAGAGCGTGAGTTCTTTTCTCTGTGTCTGTGAATGTGTTTGAGAGAGAGAGAGAGAGAGCGGCCTGGGGGAGATAGACCAGGAGAGTGAGAGAATGAGAGAGAGATGTGCGCGAGAGGGAGAGATAGGTTCGGATAGAGATTCTCTCTCTCACAGAGCAGATCGAGAGCAGATAAGAAGGGGGGAAAAGAAGATTCTGGAGAGGGCGAGAAGAGAGAGCCGTGTGGGAGTGAAATATGTAAATAATTAATTTTAATTTTAATTTTAATTAATTTTTAATGGTAATGGGAGAAGAAGATGCTAGAACCCCGTTTTTTTTATTTTATTATTTTATTTTTATTATTTATTATTTATTTATCTATTATTATTATCATTATTTTATTTTATTTTATTATTATTTTTTATTTATATATTTTTTTACAACAAAAAAATGCCACCCTCCTAAGCTAATTGTTATTAATATATATATAATATATCTTTTAGTTTTTTTAATTTAATAAATTTTTAATTAATTTATTATTATTATGAAAGTCGGAAGAAATTGGGTGTCAACAATTATTATGAAAGTCGGACGAAATTGGGTGTCAACATGTGTAATTCTCACCATATTGATTGAAGTGTGAGGGGTAAAAGGCATGATCAACACCTCCTTAAAAGTGTTCCAAGTTGGTAACTTGGTCCCCAAGAAAAGCCTTAAGGATTGCTTGTTTGTCAAGCAACCTATTGACTTTTTTGTAAGATTTTGGAAATTTGGGTACTCAATTGCAAAACTTTCACAAGAGAGATTTGGAGAGCTATGGGAAGGATATGAATGGTATGAAAGTGCTATTGGAGGACCAAATTGCTCATGGAAGACAAGTTTGGACAAATGAAACACTAAAGGCAATAAGGACCTAAATGTCCTAGTGTAAACCTTAAGGTGTTCAAGCTTTTGACTTAACTCTAAGGGTGGAATTGTGGGGTTATCCCACCATGGGGGAGGCAGCCAAGACTTGATAATTAGTCAAAAATGTTGGGCACATGTGTACCAATGATTTTAAGACAAAGAAACCATAATTAGTGAGAAGGAAAATGACATAAAGCAAGGTTAAGCTTGTTAAGTGTGTTTTGGTGCCCTTAAGCTCATTTAAGGCCATTTAAGTGGCCAAATCACTTATCCCTCTCTCATTTTCGTCCTCCCCCAGCCCAAGAACACAGCCATACTTCCTCCATAGCCACCACACCTTCAAACTTGCAATTGATTGAAATTGAAGGCAAAAGGAAGCAATTGGAAGCAAACTAGAGCTATTTCTTGCATACTTCAAGGATCAAGCTTGATTTTCGGCCTACCCACTTTGGTAAGGGTTCTCTTGCTCTCATGGGTTGTTTTCTGTATTTTCAAACATCCATGGAGCTAGGGCTAAGCTTGGAAGAGAGCCATGAGCTTGATGAACCAAGCTTATTGAGGGGAGTGCACTTATTGAAGGTTTTGTGACCTAGTGTGAAGTGCACAAAGATGGCAGTGAAATGAGGGTTTCTAGAGCCCAAAGTTAGTACTAACTAGTGTTAAAATCCTCCTAAGACCAAGCATTAGCTTGAGGAGGGCTGCCATAGTGATTTGGTTATGTTTATTATGTGTTTTATGGACTAACCTATGGTATATGTTGCTGCCACATTTCATGTGTTTGTTGTTTGTGTTTGGCTGCTGCATTTGGTTGCTATATCTTGTATATATGCATTGTGGTTTTTGTGTTTTAGTGTCTTTGGATGCAGGTTTTAATGATGGTTACATTGCCTATTGAATCCAAGTGCTACCCTTACTAAGTTTCTCAATGAAACTTACTCCCCTCAATTCTGTCATTTCAGGTCCAGCTGAAAGATCACCTTCAAACTAACCTTTTTGGTTTGATTTTTAATCTGAAATTTCAGGTACATGAACTTCCATATGTCTAGTTATGATCTGGAAATTTTGGTGATTTTAGGAGCACATTTGGTATTTTTAATGGTGGTACTTATTGTGTTGTGCAGCAGCTGTCCAGCATCCTGTTTTTGGAGTCCATTGTGTCTCAGGACCTCCTGTAACCTAGGGTGCGTATTTAGCTGAGTTAAGACCATATTGTAGTGAATGTATGCATGTACATGTAGTGTATGTAAAATGAGACAAGTATGTGAACATTTGAGTAATGTTTTGGCTATGTAAGTGATGTGGTGCAAAGCTGCCTAAGTGTGAATGATGGGCTGCTTACTTGTAAATTCTGTTTTGGCCACATAAAGTTGTTAAAATAAAGGGAATGTAATTCCTATGTGTAATGGACATATATGGGATAGCCTTGGAGGGCTTTCCCCTTGTGAATGAAGTGTTTGCATGGTTTGGAAAAATTGTATGGGCAAAATGGTCCAAAAGTTGCCAAGAATTTTGACTCTGGACCTAAAGTTTAATATCTCCCTGTGTAGAATGAATCTTGGTATGAAATTTTGACCACACCTAGAGGACATCTAGAGGGTTAACTGGGATTTGTAATTTCTGGATTTAGAGCCCTGTAGCCAAAGATATGACATTGCAAAGTTGGCTGAGTTACTGTTCATTTGGTCAGAATTTTGTAACCAACTTCAAAAATCCATAACTTGGTCCATAGGTGGGCTATTGATGTAAAAAAAAATTCCTTGGTTTTCTCTAAGTCTCTACTTGATAATGGAGCAAATAAAATAGGGGGCTATGTGGCTAGAATGATACAGTTTATTAGTGGAAGTTACAGGTGCAGTAGCTGGCCACTAGAACTTAACAAGATTGCCTAATGTGTGGAAGCCAAAACTAAGACTTATGCTAGTGTTTTCCTTCTTAGCTGCCATAGTGTGCATAAATGTAAATATGTGTGTTATGGTTAGACCAATATGCATGTATTTACATAGTGCTCAAGAGGGTCACTTGAGTATGTACACTAGGGGTGTTGTTCTGATGACCTACAGGACACACCAAACTTGGGAGTTTAAATGCACAGTTTTGGGACCATAACTGGACTACCCCAGAGTGGGTAACACAACCCATCTTCACTTTTACTTATTTAGAAATAAAGCCCATCCACACCTATTTACAAAATTGTACTAGTGTATAAAATAGTTATCTTCTGTTTATATGTGCTAATTTAAAAATATATATATATAATTTATACTACTCTAGAATCACCTCACTTTGTCATAATTTCAAAATTTTCTATATTAATTAATAATCAAGATAAAATTTGTAATCAAACAAACATAAATTCTTGAAACATTAAAAAAATACTAGCTCCATGTGTCGCACAGGTATAGTATATTGGGTTCCAACAATAAATGCTAGCAATAAATAAATTTGATGAGTAAATTCCATGGATAGCCCCTTAAGTTTAAACATTGTACTGTTTTGGTGCCTAACTTACTAACTATTCTGTTTTGGCTCTAAACCTAGTAAAAACATTTCACTTTGGCCCCTTGCTAAATGCAATTACATATCATACTTCAACAAAATCTATGTTATAATTTGTATATCTGAGATCATTTCTAGTATCACATATTATACCTTATAAAAATTAATTCAGTTTTTAGAGTTATTATATATTAGGTAAGTAAATTTCATGGATCACCCCTTCATTTTAAATATCATACATTTTTATTCTATAATCCATTAACCATTCTATTTTGGTTCCAAACCCATTAAAAATGTTTTCACTTTGGGCCTTGCATAATGAAATATCATATTATACTTCTACAAAATATACACTCTAACTTTTACTTCCCTAAAAATCAATTCCCAATTACTTATTATACTTTATAAATGGTAATCATATTTCAATAGACATTAATTTAAGTTTTAATGATAAATAAAAGTATACGGTGTTATAATTAGAATTTTATTTTTACTTATTTTATTTTATTTTATCAATTTTTTTTTACTATTTCTCCACCTATGTAGTACAAATTGAATGGTTTTTGGTATTTTCACACCACATATGTATGGCAAGAATGAAAATGCAATTTCATCTATGAATTCACAATACATGTATTTATCCTCAATACATGTATTTTATATATATTTAATCAACAAAAAAAAGTAAAGTTCAAACTACAAAGATTATGCTAAATATTTTGTCTCCTCCTACAACACTTCAACAATTACGTTTTGCTATTTCTTTTCTCCAAATCAGAATGACTAACTTTTTTACTCCAAATAGAAATTCAAAGGAGCAATAAAATTAGATTTCTTCGAACACCTGATCCTCTCTCATTCTGAACCATAAATAACTTGAATATTAACAATTGCTATTGAATTTATTCAAGCTAGGAACAGTCCATAAATTTGTATTTCCTTCATCAAGAAAAATAACTTTAATACCGATAACAACCTTGATTTTAATTCAGTGCAATCTATTGCACTTGTGCAAAGAACATTCTTCGCATCTTCCTCACTTGGCTTCAGCCCTTCCTTCGTAAATACACTATAAAGATGTTCTTTTATCTTCGCTGTGTCAGTTTATAAATCAATGATCAACATATACTATGGAGAAACTTTTTTTTAAAAAAATTTCCACTAAGCCAAGTTTCATAGTGGGTTCAATAGCCTCAATAACTATTGATAGCCGAAGGGCAATCGCCCTGAAGGACTTCACGCATGCACGCCATCCTTGGCCAACGCATCACCTCCGGTCGGAACAAGCGACCAAACCTCGGCAAAGGGAGAACCTCAAGCATCCTCGAACAAGCCGGATAGGCGTTACCCTTAGGGAACCTATGGGACCAACTTCGGTCAAGAGGGGTCATCACCCTTCCTGAGGGTAATTTCGCGCCGACCTCAAGTGCCCAAGACTACCTTCGGGACACGTTCACAAAGTACCATTGTCAGGAACCCAAGCCTAACCTCGGGAGAGCCCAACCGAAGGTGTGTTGCATAAAACAAGGGTTCTCCCTCTAGAGAAGCTCACCTCCCCGAACAAGCTCTGTACCCCGAGGGAGTTTAGTCACCCGAAAAGGCCACGTGGGCATACAACCAAACAGCTAAGGAGTCTCTGACACACCGTACTTGTACGGCCCCCGAACACGCTGCCCCCAAACACACTCTGAAACGCCGCCCTTATGCTGCTTAGGCTTTTGGCCAGGCAGCCTATGGTCAGCTAAAAGCTCCCCCTCTCCAAAGGTACGGATCATATCCGACTGAACACGTGTCACGATCTGGGCAACTTGTGGCAAACGGACTTCTTCTATTCATCTCCCTATAAATATTCGGGAAGGGCCCCAGGTAAGGGGGGCTCCAAATCAGAATATCTCTGCTCCTTACTTATCTCCCACTTTTAAAGACTGACTTGGGCGTCGGAGACTCCTCCCTCGGAATAACACTTTGGGGAGCTCCTAACCCTTTGCTTTGCTGGGTCCTTGTAGCCTCTCTACCATCGAAGTTTCTTTATCCGGACGTTCTCCTACCGGAAATTTCTGCTCCAGGTCCACCATGTTACACAACGATCATGCTGAAGGCCATCAACTATATATTTTTCATGATTTCCCACCACAACACATCTTTAAATTTTTTTCACTATTAGTATATAAAATTATTGTCTTCCCTGTATATATGATGGTATAAAATTTAAGCTACTCCAATATCACCTCACCTTGTCATGATTTTCAAAATTTTTACAATAATCAATTATCAAGATAAACTTTATGATCAAATAAACATAAACTTTAAAATAATGAAAAAAATAATAGCACAATACATCGCGTTGGCATGTTTAACTAGTTGAGTTTTAATTCTTCAACAACATTAAGATTTATGGATTTAATTTCAACTTGGTTTACCTGCAACACCAATTGACACAAACCAAACTAATCCAATTGCCATGCGGGTTAGGATCGAGTCAAGTAATGAAGGAAGTGCCTGTTCTGAAAGTGGGTTGGTTTAATTTGACTTGTAAAATACGATTAACCCAAACCAGCCCATTTAAATTAAAGCATGGGCCAACGTGTCCCCCAGCACAAAAAGAAAACATGAGCCCAACTCCTCAAATAAATTTCTAGTCCCCAAACCTACATAGGCAATGCCAATACTCTCTCCAAGGCATGGGACCATGTTTAATTAGGTCAATGGGGACAATTGCCACCACTGAGTTTCAAGAAAAAATTATATAACTGGTGCATGATCTTTTAAAAATATTTGTTCTATAACGGTCTAAGTTCAGAACAGGTTAATGAAATACCTACCCACAACATATGGGGTATCTCTTGTAAAAAGGATAAGCGATAGATACTTATGGTCTAGAACTTGTGTCTATATGTCCACATAAGGCTTTGCACATCTCTTCCATGTTAGATATAGGGTATTGCAAAATTAATTACCCTATCCCTGTGGGCTATCCTTTGGGAAAAGATAAGCACAAAGTACTTATGTTTTGAAACTTATGTCTACAAAATCTATATAAGGCTTCTCACATTTCTCCCATGTGGGATATGGGAGTATTGCAAAATTACATTCAAAACTGGTCAACAAAACAGTAACTCACACCACATAGGATATCCTTTATAAAAAGAATAAGCACTAGGTGTTTATGTTCTGAAACTTTTGTCTATATATCCATATAAGTCTTTAGACATTTGTCCCATGTGGGATATAAGGGTGTTACATATTCCTTCTTTTTTTCTCTTTCCTACTAAAAAACAATTGTCTCAAATGTCAACTTCGCATTATAAATTACAAATATCTCCTAAATCTCAATATACACTATATACTTTTCCGTCAATTTTTAGGTAATTCTAGAATTCTAAAACTATAATACATCCATTTTTAGAATAAAAAGTTGTAATATATTAACTTGTGAATTTCTATATTTTATTTTTATATAATTTATACTTATAGAAAGATACTCAAAAAAATATATAAAAAATTTTGTTCACCCATAAAACAGATATTAATACTGAAAATAATTCAATAAAACATGGAAAAGGATATACTTAGCACTACAAGTAATGATATTATCATGCAACATTTTCAACCCATAAAACCTTGCCATTGATAGTTGTAAATGTGAAAATATTTTATTCATAATATTTTTCATTGCCCCGCTAACATGATTTTCTAGGTCTGCCCTCCGCTCTCGCCTCTCTCTCCACCAAGCCAAATCAGAATTGCCCAGTCGCCCCTCCTTGGCTCTCTCCGTGACTCCGTCGCTGGCTGGCAGCGTCGCTCACCTGTCAACGAAACAAATTCGAAGTCGAACAAAGTTGATGGACCAAGGCCTAAGTCGAACGCCTGTTGTAGCATTGCACACCGATGGCCGAAGTCGTACGCCTGTTGCAGCATTGCTCGCCAAAGGCTGAAGTCGAACTCGTCTCTCCCTTGCCACAAGGCAAGCTGGCCCTCTTTGATTCAAGAAAGTTTCTTTCCTGGTTTTGCTTGATTTTCACGATGTTTGATGACCATTGATTAGTCCCCTTGCAATTAATAGTGAATTTGTGAATCTGAAGGAAATATGATATTCAGGAGAGTCTTTTTGCCAAGGGTTGACATAATGCTATGCATGTGGCGCGCTAGATGATTGTTTTTACTTGTTAGCAATGCCTATTTTTTGGTAAATGTTCGAGCTTGTTGTTTGTCTTATTCTAACAAGTTTTGTCAGAACCGGGCAGGACGAGTTACCCTAACCAATTCAACTATGAACCGATCACTCATCGGCCCCATAGACGGACCAGTGAAAATTGGAAAAAACCGATGAACCATTAAACCAAAAAAACATACGATTTGAAGCAACTATTTAAGAGTTATAATTTTATAAATACAAAAGAAGATTAGAAAAAAACAAATAGAATATAAGAAGAAGAAGCAGAAACAGAAAGGGCAAATTACAAAAGCCCCCTGCAGTTTAATTTAACCTACACTTTGCCCCCTCAATTATTAGAAACCTACATTTTAACCCCCACTTCCTTTATAGTGTCTGACAAAAACTTTTGAAACCCTAAATTAAACTATTTAATAGCCATATTCCAAAAATTTCAAGATTTTTATATATTTTTCTCATAGCTAATTGCCTTTTAAAAAAATACTAGTATACAATAATAGGAAGAAAATTGTATTAGAAAAAGGAAAATTTGATAATTTAAAATTTCTATTAACTATAAAAAAATACTTAAGACACTGAAATTACGGGAAGATAACTATCATATTGTTTAAATTATAGTTTTAGAAGTTATTATTGGATAGTATAAAAGAACCAAGGGGCAAAGTGTACGTTTTTAAAAGTAAAGGGGCGAAATGTAGGTTAGGAAAAACCTAAAGGGGTAATTGTAACTTTCCCAAAAGGAAAAGAGAAGAAGGAGAGGAAGAAGTTTCTTTGCCTGTACTGGACTTATTTATTTATTTATTTATTGTTAAAATAAGTATCTCCATCAACGAAAAAAGGAAAAAGCGAGACAGGAAGAAGAAAAATTGGAAAGAACAAGAAGAAGCAATTAGGAAAAAAGAGAAGACAACAAAAAAAGGAAGGTAAAAGAAAGAGGGAAGAAGGAGAAATAGAAGAAGAAGAAGAAGAAGATTAAAAAAAAAGGAAGAAGAAGAAAGAAGATTAGGCAGCACTTTTTTGTTGAGAAGGAAGAGAAGGCTATTTATATTAGGGTTTATTAGATAAAATGTAAAATTAATCCTTATCTTAAGTACAAAATTTTATTTTACTCTCATTCTTTTCATGTTTGTTATGTCACTTAGTATTCATATAATGCAAATGGAAAAAAAATAGTCAACAGGAGGTTCAACTGATTAGACCATGACCTGGAAACCCTGATAGTTTAATGTATGCTCAGTTTTAAAAACACTGTTTCTACTGTGTTTCATGAGGCCATCTACTTTAATTGCTCATTCTTCATATATTTCAGTTAATTTTGGTTTGTTAAGAGATTTAGAACATGTTACGTTGATGTTTGGTTTTTAATATGCATTTTAGAAGCTCGTGTAATTGCAGCTCTAAAGGCTTTGGTCCAGATGTGTTATGGACCTCCTAGTAGCAGGCACTCCCGAGGAACGTAAAGTGTTCTAAATTAAGTTGGAACCCAGTTTCAAGTTTACATAGCAAGAATAGAGAAGTTTAGCAAAGTTCACTAAGTTCCGAGGAAGTGAAGGCACTAAATGAGGTTTAAGGGCAAAATGGCAAATTTGCACCCGAGATAGCTAGGATGAGTCCCGAGTGTTTAAAATGAGTTTTTATAACTTAGCTTTCAACCTTAACCCAAACTTGAAGAAATAAACAAGAATTTAATCAAGAATAACTAAGTTACCAAAAGATGGGGGTTTAATTGTATTAAGCTTAATACTTTGGTGGCTTAGAGGTTAAGTGAGGGTTTAAGAAGGGGAAAGTGAGGCTATGGCTTCCATAATCTCGTTTCCAGCCTTCTCACTCTCATTTTGCTCTCAATTCAACCTTGAAATCAAGATTTCTTGGTGCCAAGAAATGCTATCAAGAGTATATAAGCTAGGAGGAGCTCATTTCAAGCATTAAACCATGGTTTGGAGCTTGGAAGTGTGTTTTTTCACATCCCCTATTTTTTATATAAGGTAACCAATGTGTTCTTGATTGAATTCATGTTATTTGGTTAGTTTGAAGCTTCGATTTTGGTTAGGAAGCAAGGTTTTGATGACTGGTGTCTATGTTTTTGTTTGGAACTTAGGTGACACTTTGTTGAGCTTAGTTGATTGGAAAAGAGATTTATTCTTGCTTGTTACTTGAAATTGAGGTAAGGGAGTTATCACTTGAAGACCAATTAATGCTATTGACATGAGTTTGCTTGAAGAATTTGAGTAATTCTAGCAATAGCATTTGTTAGAGGATTTGGTTGAATTGTGGTGGACTATGAGGTTTGAGAGGATTTGGATGATGTTACGAGACATCATAGATTGGCTTGTGATAGTTGGTTATGTTCTATGCAACATGGTCTATGTGTGTGTGAAATTTTGAGGCTTTCCAAGCATGTATACTATGTTTGCTAAATGTCCAAAGTTCATAGCAGTAAAATGCATGCCAATTCCGCAGATTCGCAAATTGGTTACGCGTCACCAATTTCGTGCACCAATTCGCAACGCGTTGCCAATTGTCCAAATGTGGTCCGAACGTTACCAATTGTGGCGACGCATCGCCAACAGGCAAGATGGCAGAATTTCTCACATTTTGCTAGGGTGATCGAGGTGAGACCTAAGGGAGTTTTAGGGTGCCTTGGGGCCTATGTATGCCGGGGGTACTTCGAGACTTCCTTAAGTCCCTAAAGACTTAAGCATTTCCTTAAGGTTTGAAAGATTTTACGGTTGCTTCAGCCATAAGCAAGGAAACTAGTTGCAAATAAACATAGCTAAGTACCATTAGCTCGGGTGAAACGTTTAGAACCCTTGGTGACTTAGCTGTGCCATAGCCATGAGGTTGCAAGGTGAAACCATATTGCACCTAGTCTACAAGGTCTAAATGACCTAGTCTACAATAGTCCCACCTGATGGGTTTCGGGAGCCAAACAGCGCAGCGGAATTTAAACGAAACCCTCCAGGATCCAAGTGAAACAGGGTAAAACGGGTGTTCAAAAATTTTCATACCTAATTCTCAGTTGAGATCTCTCACTCAACTGTAGAGTCGAATCACAAAACCTGAACAGTTGACGTGTTTAGGCTCTCTATGGTATCCACATGAGCCTTTCGGGATCACCACGCTTCCACCACGTCCTGGTAGATGCGTTTCTCTTGCGCTCGTAGTGCTAGCTTGCGTCCTCCAAGGAATTGCAAGAGAAGAGTGTGGCCGTCCTTTTTGGAGGCTAGGGCAAGGAGACCTGCGAATTTCTCACTTAAAAGTTGTATTTACAGTGAGACTCAACTTCCAGGCCTAATGGGTTTCAAAGCCCTAATCCAATTAGGATTTAGTTTTGGGCTTAATAATGGCTCAACTCTTTGGCCCATTGTTAATACAAAATTAAAGTTAAACCATAACCCAAATAATTAGCCCATGCACTCTAATGATCCAAATAGCTCTATGTGTGCGACCCAATAGGCTCTTGCCATGTTGGCAATGATCATAAATCACATTTATGATCATAAGCAATGAGCGGTATCTAGCAACACATCATTGCTACCCAAGTGACAAGATTGTCGATGATTCGACTAAACCTTTATGATCATCATTGATATATGCCATTGTCCCTTTCTCCAAGATATCAAGACTAAGCACGAGACATGGAATGTGTCACTCTCGTACAGCCCAATCTTTGGTTTCTTGATTACCGAGTAGACTAACTTAAGCTGATGACATTGATATCGTATATCAACTCATCCGAGCATGGCCATGCATTTTCTAAGTCTCACTCTATCAAAGGGCCTGAAGATATCACTCCCATTACATAGGAGGGACAAATCCCATCTTGATCATACAAATCCCTCCGCATAATATGTGACATACCCAATGACCTCCTTCAAGTTCACTCAGATATGAGCAACAAAGGAAAGTATCAAAGTATGTGACTCACATGTAGGGAACCTTGATGATCTTAGGTCGAAGGACTACATATACCATGATCACTATGAGAATCACTTATGACACTCTTATAATGATCCATGTAGTGTTCTCATGGTGGGTCGGTCCAGTACACAAGTTCTCCAACTTGTACCCATATGTAGACTACATATCTCATACTAATCTCCACATATGCTAGTCATTATGTATTATTGCAACCCGCTCCACAATAATACTAGACTAGGGATGTTTAAGAATATCATTATTTTAGGGTTGCAATTATGTTTGTTAACTTACGCAGAAGCAAAACAACAAGCATAATCGTTGGATTAATGCCTCAATAAAATATCATGACTCAATGTGCAAAAATACAATAATCTCATGATTGGCTTTCTTGGCACAACACTAACGGGTAGATGCAGGCATAATCAGGCAAGTCAAATACCCCGAATGGCTAAGCAATGTGGTCATCACCACAAAAGAAGGGAGCAAGAAGCTCTGAATGTGCATCAACTTCCGAAATGTAAATGATGCTTGCCCTAAATACTTGTATCCCCTCCCACCGATAGATCAGTTGGTAGACTCAACCGCTGAATACGGACTCCTGAGCTTCCTCGATGCTTTCAGTGGGTATCATCAAGTCAGGATGAACCCCGAAGACGAGGAAAAAACCGCCTTCATCACCGAAGTCGGTACGTACTGTTATGTCAGAATGCCCTTCGGGCTTAAAAATGCAGGAGCCACGTATCAGAGGCTGATGAACAAGGTCTTCAATGACCAAATAGGGAGAAACATGGAAGTCTACGTTGATGACATGATAGTCAAAAGCAAGTTGCCCGGCAGCCATATTGCCGATTTGGAGGAAACTTTCCACCAACTTAGAGCATTCGGAATTCGTCTCAATCCCGAAAAGTGCGTCTTCGGCGTAAGTTCGGGCAAGTTCCTCGGGTTTGTGGTATCGGAAAGGGGTATCGATGCCAACCCAGAAAAAGTCAAAGCATTACTTGAATTCCGAACTCCTGTAACAACAAAAGATGTGCAAAGGCTTACGGGGAGAGTAACATCCCTTAGCAGGTTCATCTCTAGGTATGGGGATCGCTGCCGAGCATTCTTTAAGGTACTCACTAAGGCAGCGAAAAATGATGGCAACCTCGGAAACAATGACCATCCTTGGAACGAGGATTGCCAAAAGGCCTGGGAAGAGCTCAAAGTTTATCTGGCCCGGCTACCCACTCTTCGGCAACCTCGAGAAGGAGAACCCCTTGTGCTATACCTCGCTGTTGCTGAAAAAGCACTAAGCTCGATTCTTGTGAAGGAAGAAGGAGTAGTGCAATGGCCAGTATATTACGTAAGCAAATCCCTACACAGCACCGAAATCAGGTATCCTCTACTGCAAAAAGCAATCTATGCCCTGGTACTAGCAAGCAGGAGACTGCGTCCATATTTCTAGGCTCACCCCATCATTATCCGAAGCAACCTACCTCTTCGGGATGTCATGAAGAGGGTAGACCATTCGGGAAGGCTTTCCAAGTGGTGCATAGAGCTTGGTGAGTATGACATTACTTATGAACCAAGGAAAGCAATAAAAGCCCAAGCTCTGGCAGACTTCATGGCCGAAGTGCCTTTTGCCGAAGAAGATCAATCGGACCTCGGCAAAAATGAGCCAGAGTGGACTCTGTTTGTAGATGGGGCCTCCGGCTCCGGACACCAGGGAGCTGGGGTAGTCATTCGCGGCCCCGAAGGCATGGAAGTAATGAAAGCCATCAAGTTCGGGTTTAATGTCACCAACAATGTGGCAGAGTACGAGGCCCTCATAGCAGGATTGCGCCTTGCTAGAAAGATTGGTGTGAGAAACCTAAAGGCCCACAGTGATTCTCAGCTGGTGGTCCGACAGATGGCAGGGGATTACAGTGCAAAAGATCCAACTTTGGCAAAATACCATGAGCTCGTATCAAAGCTCATCCAGGAGTTCGACACAGTACATATCGAAAATGTACCTTGACGAAACAATGCTGAAGCAGACAGTCTGGCCAAATCAAAAAGATTCACCGAAGTACTAAGCCACCCGAGCATTGCGGTAATGAGCATAACAGCCTCGGAAGAAGGATGGGAAAATCCTATAAAGAGGTACCTTACAACCTCGGAGCTTCCTGATGACCCTCGCGAAGCGGCAAAAGTGCGAAGACGTTCCGGACGATATTTCTTAATAGGGGAAGAACTATACCGACAGGGATATGCAAGTCCATTGCAAAGGTGTGTTAGCAAAAAGGACACTCAGGTAATTCTCGAGGAAGTCCACGAGGGAATTTGCGGTGCCCACATCGGGACTGACGCTTTGGCAGGAGTAATACTCCGCCAAGGGTATTTTTGGCCCACATTAAGAAAGGACGCAAGACAGTTTGTCCAAAAATGTGACAGTTGCTAGAGACACGCCAACGTTCAAAGGTTACCCTCGGAATTAATAACCTCGGCTCACTACCCCTGTCCCTTTGTAGTGTGGGGCATTGACCTCATCGGGCCACTCCCGACAACACCTGGGGGAGTGAAATTCTGCGTGGTTGCAGTAGACTACTTCACCAAATGGGTAGAGGCAGAGCCCCTAGAAGCTATTTCGGCAAAGGATATACAAAAATTTGTCTAGAAAAGCATCATAGGCAGATTTGGCATACCAAGGGTGATAGTTGCCGACAATGGTTCCCAGTTTATTGACAAAGGGTTCCAAGAATTCATCGACGACCTCGGAATAAAAATGCACTTCGCCCCGGTAGCTCATCCCAGAGCAACGGATAAGTAGAGGTATCTAACAGAACCATAAAAGATGGTCTGAAAAAGAGATTGGGGGAAGCAAAGGGAAAATGGCCAGGAGAACTTCCTAGTGTGTTGTGGAGCTATCGGACGACACCCCAAAGGGCCACGGGTGAGACACCTTTTTCGCTCGTCTTCGGCACAGAGGCCATTATCCCTATCGAGGTAGTACGGCCATCAGTTAGAATACAAGTGTTCGACGAAAGAGGAAACGACCTCGGGTTGAGAACTAAGCTCGACCTAGTTGACGAACACAGAGAAGTGGCCGAGCTCAGAAGAAAGGCCTTTCAGCAAAGGGTGGCCATAAGCGCAAACCTGCATGTTAGGCCAAAAGGAATAAGGAAAGGAGACCTCGTCCTCCGAAAGGCCGAGTTTGAACCCCGAAAACCGTCCCATGGGGTACTTCAGCCGAACTGGAAAGGGCCTTACTTGGTCCTAGACGAGGTCCGAAAGGGAGTATACAAACTTGGCGACACCGAAGGGGGAGAACTGAAAAATACATGGCACTCGGATGCCTTAAAGAAATTCTATACTTAGGATTTTAGATGAGAAATTGTACAAGTTAGAAATTTTTTCTAAGTACAGAAGTTTTCCCCTATCTGAGAGAACTCGCCGAACAAAGCTGAAACACGCACTCCCGAAAGTCACGTTTTCCTTCCGAAGTTGATTGGGTTATATGCCCAAAAAAGGTGAAGTCTATCGAGTACGGCCGACGAGGGCAGGCTAAAATTTGCCTAAAGGAACTTCGCCAACAACGAACGTGTACCCGAATGTTGGCCGATGAAACGAGCAAAGTGTACCTTTCCGAAGTCCCCTGACCGAAAGTGGTCGGGACAACTGGGAAACAAAAAATTGCTCAAAAGACTTAACCAAATTATGAAGGAAAATTTATTGAAGAAGGTCTTGGTACAAGGAGAAGGTTACAAGAAGAAAAATACAAAGAAAAAGAAGAAGGCAAAGGCCCTAGAATATCTAAGGGACCCCGGCGTCATGGGAAGCTCCGGCTCCTGTGTCTTTGGCCGCCGCCTTCGGTGCAGAAGGAGGGGCAAACGGCAGGTTGAGGAGCTCGATTTTCGACCAAGTCCACCGAGGCCCCTCGGGAATATCCAGGGCAGCCAAGAAGGAAAGGTCGAGGTCCGGATATTTCTTCAGAACTTGGTGACGAGCTAGGCAGAAGCCGTCCTGAAAGGCAACCTTGGTCGCCTGAACGGCCTTGTCTTTCTCGACGTCCAAGTCATTAACCTCGTTCTGGAGATCTGCAACCTCCTTCTCCAGCTCCTTTATCTTCTTCTTCTGCTTTGAACCCTTCTTCAGCGAGTCGACCTTGGCTTGAAGTTTGGCGTTGTCAGCAAGGGCCTTCGTCAGGAGAGCAGCTTCTTCTTCTTTCTCCTTTCGAATGGCCTCGTTGGCCAAGGTCAAGCTCACAACCTTCTCGCCAAGGTCGGACATCTTCTTGGAGAAATCCTTTAAGAGCTCCTCTTGGCCCTTCAAGAATTCCTCCCGAAGCTTGGCAACCTCCTCCTTGGCTATCCGGCTTAACTCGGCATTTTTTACGACCGAGCTAGCATAGAAGACCCTGGCCTTCTCCAAATTATCTTTGGCCCAAGCTCGGACCGAAGACTACTTTGCCGCCCAAGCTCGGAGGTATCCACTATACCCCAAAAGCTGCAAAAAAAAAAAGAGAAAGTACTCAATCAAATTTACACAAGGAAAGCCAAAACACTTAGACAAAAAAGTGGGAGGGAAAATGAAGAGGCCTGAAGAACTACCTGGGCAGCATGCTCGGACACCTTGGCGGCAAGGGTATCCTCGGTGGCACACTCCTTGGCAACTACCTTGAAGGAAGCCTGAGTGAGCACGCCCCTCGCCATTTGGGGAGCCATTTCCCGACAATCCTTTGAGAGCAGATTCATGTCTTCCGTGAAAGACCAGAATGGCTCCCTTGGAACCTTGTCCTTCGGGACGTGGAAATCCCGAAGAGCCCGCCTTCAGGCATGTTCAACCATCCAAGCTAAGGGCGCTAGTTCCTCTGCAAAAAAAGAAGCATACGTCTCGTCAGGCAAAACTCCTTGCTCGTGAAAGCTATAAGATTGTGAGTACTAAAAAGGGGATAGGAGACAAACCTAGCGCAACCTCAGCAGCGTCGTTGTCGGAGTCCCGGATCTCCTTGATGTTGGCAGGGACATGTTTGCCTTTGTCCCTTCGGCGTCTTTCCAACTCCTCGATAGAGGGACCCCCTGCCAAAGAGCCCAAAAGATCTGCCGATGTGGCGGGACTCAGAGAAGCAGCAACGGTAACCACCCCGGCAGGAACCTCGACGGTAGTTTCAGGCTCGGCGGGAGTTTCAGGCTTGGTGGAAGTTGCAATGTCACCGCCGACCTCCACCACATCCTCCGGGGGTGGAAGAAGGGTGTCCTTCTACGCCTTCTTGGCCGAAGACGGTCCACTCCCAGTAGTCTTGCGCCTCTTGGAGATGCCCTTCTTCGTTTGCTCCCCCTTCTCGGCCTGACCAAGGAAGAGGGACTTATAGTAGGCAGTAGACTCGTCGCCCATCTCTAAAAAAGAAGGAAAACATTAGTGTGAGTCCACAAAGGTACTTATACTGAAAATTTTGAAAGCAAACTTACTTTCGAAAAAGGCTTCGTAAGTGAGCTCCTCTCGAAGGAGCTTCACTAGCCAGGACTTCTTCCCCTCGATGGCAGGAGCCGGCATGTCGAGATCCGTCTTATGCTCCTTAACTACCCCAACTCCCGAAGGACCTCCTCGGTCATGAGCTTCCACATGATAGGGAAGGGGTAGAGGGAGCATGGAGGGACCTCGGCATCCCAGTCAGTGATAGCACGGATACGTCTGTCGAAGTCCGCAAACCTCGCCGCCAACTCGGGAGTTAGCAACTTCTTGGGATCCATGATATCCGTCTCCAACTTTCCCTGAGCCCTCTTTTTCGGAACATGCAACCAGGCCTCTGCCACATTTAGGATGAAGATCTTCCTTTGCCACCCTCGCCAGCTATCTTTGGTAGCGAAGGCGAACATGAATTTTTTGCTCCCAGATCCCCGAGGTAGCATGAAATAAAAGCCACCCTTCGGGACCAGATAGAGCTTGTAGTACTGCATGAACAGGATAAAATGGGGTTATACCCCGAAGACACCGCACATGCAGAGAAAGGCGTTGAAATAGCAGTATGAGTTGGGAGGAAGCTGATTCACGGCTATGCCATGAAATTGGCAGAAGTCACAAATCATCTTCGCGGGGGGAAACCGAAGTCCGGCCTTCAGTTGGGGCTCGAAAAATAGTAACCTCGTCGTCCCGGTTCATAAAGCTAAAGTGACCACGGTGGGGTAACCTTGTGGTGGCGTATGAGGGAAGGAAAAATTTGGTTGTCGACTTCTCTAATTTCTCAGAAGTGGAGCAACAAGGGTGAGACGTAAGAGGTTGCCAGCTCTCAGGAATAGCCGAAGACATGGTTGGCTAAAAATAAACCTCAGAGAAAGGAAAAGCAACTTCGGGGAGCTAGAAAAAGTGAGAAAACCGAAGAAACTTCAGAAATCAAAACCCACCGAAAGTTTTGCCAAAATCAGGGTTTGAAGACATCGTCGTGAATGGTGGCCGAAAATCGCTCCGCCGTGAATGCCGCCGCAAGAAAAGAGAATAAAGGATGAAAACAGACGAGAGCAAAATGAGAGCAAAGAGAAAGCAAAAGAAGATTATGATGGAGAAAGTTTTATATAGACCGAGGAAGGGTAACCGAATCGACATCATAATTGCCCCATGAAGGCAAACTGACGCCATAACTGCTCCTCACACGTGAAAAGAGGCGGCTGCTCTAATTGATGTGACCATCCCCCAACCTGTGTCTGCCACGTGTCAACCAGCGCAGAAAACTAGGCCACACTTTCTGACACCCTGAAAATCCGGGCACGTCACTCCAGACTGACACGCCTGGTTACGAGACACAATGGTTCGCTGAACAGCTAAACAAGTAAAGAGATTAGGCACCTCGAGGACATTGAAGGGCAGACAGTGATGCCTGGCTGAACAGGGCAGGCCTCGGCCAGTGAAGTGCCTTTTTCGAGAATGTCACGATTTAGAGTCCTAAGAAGCGTGCCCAGAAAGTCTGCAGAACTTCGGCTTCTTGAGGGAGGGCATGTGATAGCCAAAGTACTGCATTCAGTAAGTCGAGTGTTACTCACAAGGAGTGCTTGTGGAGACCTTGGAAAGGATGAAGTCTGGCGCCCCGAGCATACGACTTTGGTGGCCATCCAGCACCTCTGACGATGACAACTCCGACCTCGGAAAGATAGCATGTCGCTTCCCTTGAAAAGCTGAACTACCTTTGGGGAGAAGGACCCACCACTCTTGGCAAGGAAACCCCCCGAACAGGGAACTTCAGCGCTAGGAAATCCTCCGAACTACTAGCACGACCCTGAAAGAAAGGTCCTCGCTCCGAGGGGCGTCCTCAAGTAATGGACCTTGGGGGTACGGCAGAAGCATTTAAGGAGCCTTTGACATGTCACCCGCACATGCTACGCACCGCCCTCACATGCACTCTGACACGTCGGGACAGTCCATGTCCTGTCATGTAGGACTATGACAGCCCCAGCCTGTGGCCAAAGGAGCCTACAAGCGGCTGGAAGCCCCCACGCTCAGAAGGTACAAATTACATCCGACCAAACACGTGTCATGATCTCAGCGGGCCACACCCTCCTATATATACCTAGGAAATGGCATCACTAGGGGGGCTTTTTCTTTCGGACTCTCACGAAAAGAGATAACAAGCTAGAACTTCTGACCCTTAATACTTCTCTCCGCCTCCAAAGAGCTAACTTGGGTGTCGGAGGCTCCTCCCCGGAAAAAGACTCCGGGGACCTCTTAACCCTTGTTTTCTGAGTGTTTCAGGTAGATCATCCAGGGAAACATACACTTTAGGCGTTCTCCCTCGCTGGAAGTCCCTCCCGGTAGCACCATGTCACACAGCGAAGATGCTGCAGGGCATCAGCACTAAAGTTTAGGCAAAGTTACAAAAAGCCCCGCTTCCTTAACTATTAACCAGTCAAACTGTTACTACTTTGAGAGCTTAAATGCAGTGATAATATTTAATGTGTTAATCTCCAAGGAGGTATGCATGTTCTGTAGGCCATCAGAACAATGCTCACTATATTACCCAAGTGGTCCTCTTGATCTTTATGCAAATATATGTATATTGGTCAAAACATAACACACATATTTACATTTATGCACATTATGGCAGTTAAGAAGGAAAACACTAACACAATTCTTAGTTTTTGCTTCCACACACTAGGCAATCTTGTTAAGTTCTAGTGACTAGCCACTGCACCTGTAACTTCCACTAATAAACTATATCATTCTAGCCATGTAATGCCCTATTTTCTTTGCTCCATTATCAAGTAAAGACTTACAGCAAACCAATAAATTTTATTATACATCAAAATCCTACCTATGGACCATGTTATGGATTTTTTAAGTTGGTTACCAAATTCTAACCAGATGAACAGTAACTTAGACAACTTTAGAATGTCATATCTTTGGCTGCAGGGCTCCAAATTTAGAAATTCCAAACTCCAATTCAACCTCTATATGTGCTCTAGTTGTGGTCAAATTTTCATACCAATATTTTTTCTACACAGGGAGTTATGGAACATTAATTGTAGAGTCAAAATGCTGGTCACTTTATGACCATGTTGCCCATACAAAATTTCATAAGATTCATACATTTTATTTCCAGGTGCAAAACCACCATGGGCAGGTTCTCACATGTCGTAAACACTTGGGAAAGTCATTCCCATGAATTTAGAAGCATTGCATAACCATTAAACATAATTTTCTTTGGAACAGCTAATGAGTTGCCAAATGGACAGAATTGAACATTCAACCTCAAACATTAGTTATTGCTTCATATATCATCCATACACCATGCATAGTGTATTTACATGCATAGATGCATCATACATATGTACTAGCTTAGTTGGGTATGTACACTAGCTTCCTGGAGAGCTTTACAACCACAATGACCCCAGAAACTTCAAAAGGTAACTGCTGCATAAGGCAGAAAGTACCGACACTAAAATTAGCAAATGTGCTCTAAAAATCATGAAACACTCCAGTTTAATACTATACATATTGAAGTTCATGTACATGAAATTTGAAATGAAAAATAAAACTAGAGCTATTAGTTTGAACATTCTCTTTCAGGTGTTCCTGAAAACGGATAGAAAGGGGAGTAAGCTCTTTGTAAAGAACTTAGTACAGGCTTTCAATGTAAAGTCTTCCATAGAAACATGCCACCTAGAATCCAAAGACATAAATACATAAGAAAGCAACACATACACACAAATATGGCAACCATATGCACCAACAAACACAGCAACAAACATATGTAATGCTGGCAGCAATAACACATTAGGGTTAGTCCATACTCATTCAATATAACAATAAGATATCACTTTAGTAACACCATGCCATCCCTACTCAAGATTTTGCTTGGTCTTAGGAGTCTTTTGGGTCTTATTTAGTACTAACTTGGGCTTTATAAACCTTTCTTTCTTACTGCCATCTTTAGCATGGTAACACGAAGGCTGAAACCTTGCCATGCTTCTTTCCCCTTAACCCATACTTGGTTCCTTGAGCTTTTTTCTCTCTTCTAAGCATGGTCTTAGCTTCATGGATGTTTTGAAATACAGTAAATAATCTAGGAAACTTTAGGAAACCCTTACCTTTGCTATGAAGTCTGAAAACCCACATAGAACCAAAATTAGGTTTTCCTGCACTCTTTGATGTCTTTTTTGCTTTCTCTTGCTTCCTGTTGTTTTCTTAAGGTATGGTGGCTATGGAGGATGATTAAAGAGCTTAAGGAATAGGTCTTAGCTTTTGCAGACCAAAATTTAAGGAAAATGCCAATGAAATGAAGATTTTTCTTCATTTATACATCATTTTGACCAAGGTGGCATATATGCAAATTTTTTAAACTTTGGCCAACACTTGGATAGATTATTTCCAGCCATTTTGGCTGGGAGAATGACAGATTTTGGCCTTTTTTAACCTTGTTAAAAAATCATTTTGACTTTCATAAAAAATGTGGACACTTGGATCCTTAGTTGGCATTGTGCCATAAATGATCAAATTTGCCTTCTTTAGCACTTTGGTCCCCAAGAATATCCTTAATTCCATCCATGTCCTTTCTTCATAATTCCATCTTTAGATACTTGTGCAATTGATTACACAACTTTTGTAACGTTACAATTTAGTCCATAGGTTACTTGAAAATTAGGCAATGTGCCAATGCTTTCTTAAGGACTAAGCTATCATTGTTTTTTCCACTAAAAAGGGGTGTATATTGAATACTTTACACTTCACAAATAATGCACTATGGTGAAAATTAAAGCATATAATTTTAGGTCCTTATGTTGTAATTTTCCCATTTTCTGAAGGTGTAACACAAACCTTGGTCAAATCTTGTTCATTTGAGTTAAGTTTGGGTTTAAAGCAGAAGTTATGTCTTCAAAACTCATTTTTAACCCTCAGGACTTAACCCAACACTTTTGGACACAAAATTACTATTTTTCCCTGGAACTCTATTTAGTGCCTTAACCTCCTCAGAACTTAGTGAACTTTGCCTAACTCACCTATTCTTACTATGTAAACCTGAAATAAGGTTCTAAACTAGGTTTTAACTACTTTACCTTCCTTGAACAAGCCTCTAGCTAGGAGAGTCAAAAAATTCTCCCCTTCTTCTGGAATTTGGTCTTCTAAATTCCACAGTAACTGAAGAAAAACACTGAGATACCTTTTCAGCATATCCTGCTCTGTCTCCCAAGTGGCTTCCTCTTTACTATGGTTTGACTAAAGAATCTTAACCATTGGAAATCACTTGGTTGAAAGTTTCTTAACTTGCCTATTGAGAATCTGAACTGGCTTTTCTTCGCAGGTTAAGTCCTTGTGAGTGGGATTTATTGAATGATTAAGTACTTGCCTCATATCCAATATGAATTTTCTTAGAAGACTAATGTGAAACATGCTGTGCACTTGGGACAAGATTGGTGGTAATGCCAGCCGATAAGCAACCTTCCCTATTTTCTCCAAAACTTCATAGGGTCCAATATACTTAGGGCCCAACTTGCCCCTCTGCTCAAATTGGGTAACTCCATTCCTAAGAGCCACTTTAAGAAGTACCTTGCCTCCAACCTCAAAATTCAATTCATGTCTCTTTAATTTTTCATTCTTAATCTATCAGTCATTGGTAGCTCTAATATGTTTCTAGATAAACTTAATCTTAGTTGTGGTGTCAGCTATAATCTCGAAGCCAACGACTACCCTATTTGAAGGGTCTTCCAAACAATGGTGTGTCATGCATTGTGTACCGTGCAAATGCCTCATATGGTGCCATACCTATAATAGTTTCGTGACTGTTATTATAAGGAAACTCAATGGGTGGAAAATGCTGATCCCAACCTCCTCGAAGGTCTATGGTACACATACGTAACATATCATCCAATGTCTGGATCACTCTTTTAGACTGTCCATTAGTCCAAGGATGAAAGGTAGTACTGAGACCAGCCTTACTCCCCTGTGCTTCTTGGAAAACATTCCAAAATCTTGACACAAACAAAGGAACCCTATCAGATATGATCTGATCCAGTATCCATGCAACATCACAATCTTCTTAACATACAACTGAGCCAACCTGTCCAAAGTGTAATTAATCCTTATAGGTATAAAGTGTGCCAATTTGTCAACTTGTCAACAATTACACATATAGCATCATGCTGACTCTGGGTATTCTATAACCCAATTAAGAACTCCATTATAATGGATCCCCACTTCCTTTTTGGAAGAGGTAAACTCTAAAATGTGCCTGCTAGTTTCTAATTTTTGGCCTTCACCATTTAGCAAGTCAAACACTTAGCCACATGTCCTGCTACATCCCTCTTAAGTCCTGGTCACCAAAAATATGTATTTAAGTCATGGTCCAACTTACTAATGCTAGGATTGATGCACGGTAACATCTTCATTGTATGACATGCTGGGCCTGAGAGAGTGACTTTTGGTAAGATATCTACAAAATCTTGAAGAATATAGGATAGGAGCTCCCTGGAGTGTGTTTTCAAGGGAGGGATCTCTAACGCCTAAGTCAATATGCCAGAGGGAAGTTGGTAAGAGCAAAGAGTAGGAAAGAGAGAGTCCCGTGTGTTGTTACCTGGGAGCCTCCTAAGCATTTATAGGAGGAATGGGGAAGAAGGCCATTGTTCTTGGCCTGAGTAGATCAAGACACGTGCTCAGTCGGATCTGGTCCATACCTATGAAAAGTGCAATCTCTAGTTGACCGTAGGTAGTTCTAGCCATAAGGTAGGGGCATGTGTGAGGCTTCTTGTTAGAGATCCCACAATTGTATTTGTGATTTCTCCATGAGACCCCTTCGAACAAGAATCTCAACCGAGGGTAGCTGGAGAAGGCTCCTTGGATGGGTGGACCTTTCTTTGGGAGACATTTTCTCTATCAAGGATGATAGACCTATGTTTCCGAGGTTGGTAATGTACATTCCCAAGGAAGGTAAAGAACCTTTTTTCCAGAGTTGCTCGCATATACTTTTAAGTGTAGTGTGGAGAATTCTTGCAATGTTGGTGGTATGAATTCCTGAGGGTGGTGTCAGGTCTACCAATAAGAAGGTTCTGTGGGTGATAACCCTTTGGCTATCATATGCCCCCCCCGATAGACCAAATTTGTATCTTCGGTGCTAATCATTTGGGAACATGTTATGAAAATCCTGGCCTTGTGGGAAGCCGAAGCTGTCCTTGTTAAAAGGACTTCCGTCTGCTAAGGTTGCCCCTTTGACGTAACTAGCTTTTCAGTCCAAGATCTTTCCTTTTTCCAATGTTGTACTTTTGGCATTATCTTGGAGCCTTTATGTTCCACTTACTAAAATTGAACCCTTGGTAAGGTTGTTACTTCAAGCCAATTTCATACTTTTGGAAAAATCACACCTTCGAAACATAAGGAGCTGTTTTATACCCTCAAGCTAAACTATTAACTTTGACGAGGTTACATCTCCAGCAAGTAAGGAGTTATTTTTGCCTTAGGGTTTTTATTCCTACTTCCTGCAAATGAATCATCCTATCTTCTAACCAAGCAGTC
The DNA here is from genome assembly GCA_005392925.1 of Aquilaria sinensis. NCBI lineage: Eukaryota > Viridiplantae > Streptophyta > Magnoliopsida > Malvales > Thymelaeaceae > Aquilaria > Aquilaria sinensis. The sequence goes on along the minus strand of SMDT01001341.1, from coordinate 52,360 downwards.
ACGTTACCTCAGGTTACACAAAAATAGACACACTAGAACATCAACCGTGCCCTTGTTTTGCTTTCCGTGTGACACGTGTCACCAGGTCATTCGTCAACCTTCACATCTGTTGGATCGATTACATCTCTTCATTTGCAGAGGGTCATAATGGCACAGTTTTGCCTGCCTACTTTGGGCTATATAAAGCCACCCCTAAGGCTTCCTCATTCTTTTACTTCTATTCCCCTTCCCTTCTAACTTTTTTTCGCTCACCATCCTTTTCCTATGGCAGTGTTAGCGGAGGAGTGAATTTCACTAGTCCTTTACGGTGGTTTTCATAGGTTAATGTCTTCGAGGTCATTTTGTTTCTCTAGCCCCCTTTTCTCCCATTAATTCTGAGGTTAGGGTCCTTCTTTTCTGAACATGTCTTCCTCTTGAGCCAAAGTTCATCCAGTTCTCAAGAGTTCGGTTCCTCTCAACTCTCATTTGAGCTGCACCACTTCGGAAAAACTGAGGAAATGGTTAGCAAATTTTTTCCTTCCTTCTTACACCATCACCAAGTTCCTTGGCCCTAGTGAGTTAAGCTACCTTCCTCAAAGGAATGAGGTCACTGTCTTTAGGGCACAGTTGAAAGCGGGACATCGGTATCCTCCATCAAAGATGGTGAGTGACTTTTTCCAATTTCATGCCATAGCTGTTAACCAGTTGCCACTGAACTCCTATTCTTATTTCAATGCCTTTCTCTGCATGTGCAGGGTTTTTAAGATAGCCCGTCACTTCATCTTTTTCATGCAATACTATAAGCTTCATTCCATTCCAAAGGGTAGCTTCTACTTCTTGCTCTTTCAGGGATCTGGGGAGTAAGAAATTCACTTTCATGTTCAGCACCAAGGATAGTTGGTGAGGCTAGCAGAAAAGTACTTCTTCATGAAAGTAGATGAGAAATGGAAGGACATGCCTGTAGAGTGGGCTTCTGGGATGCTTGACATCATTGTGTCAGATCCATCGAAGCTGCTTGCCCTCAAACTTGAATCTTAGTGCAAGGAATTCGATACCTGTGTTCAGGCAGTAGCTGACTGGTTAGACCAAGCTTCTTCGTGTCCACTATACCCCATCCCGATCAGATGGAACCTTATCACCAAAGAGGTACTTTAGGAGCTCAGGTTCATCAAGGAGCATATCACTGACAAGAAAATGCCAAAACCAATAGTGGATGGGAAGAAGTCCTAGCTAGTCATGCTTCTTTGGGGCGAACTCTCCTATTCAGCCCTAGTAAAGAGTAAGGTTTTTTTCCATACTATTATTTGGGATTTCTCTGCACTTACACTGATATTTTTCTCTTTGCAGAGATGGGTTATAAATCAGCAGTTTCTACAAAGCTTTTTCCTTAGCCAAGCCAAAAAAGGGGAGTAGAAGAAGAAGGCCTAAAAAAGGAAGAAGGGGCCAATTGGGCATTCTTCGGCCCCAAAGATTGGAAAGGTGAATGGAGACTCACTCCCTCTTCCTCCTAAAGACCATATGGTGGATCTTGACCATTCTACCAATGGTGTTAATGCTCTTTGAGAGGCAGCGGTCTTATCCATCCTGCCGAGCCCTAATGCTATTGTAAAGACCTTGGGGACCACACTGGGGGAGATTTCGGCTGAAGAGTTTGAGGAATGATGAACGAGGGAGGGCAAGGATATTCTAGCCAAGGTCTTTGATGTTAGTGACTCTGACGGAGAAGACGCCAAACTTCTACTAGGTTTGTCTCTTTAGTCATTCATTTATGAATTTTGGCTTTTTTGGCATTTTAGACTTTGTAGATGAATGGCATGATTTTACAAAGGAACGGGCCCAGAGTTGTGGATGATGGACCATCTTTGGAAGAAGACTGTTCGGGGTTTGAAGATCTTGAAGGATAAAGTGCAAGAGGAACCCTTCTGGACATTCACCAAAGACATGGACCTATTTTCAGAGGATTGATAGAAGATGGTCCCATTGATTGTGAGGGGCATCATCGTGAATGCCACCTTACAGGCCTTGACCAAGGACTACCCAAATGAGGAGATCCTTGCTGCCCGGATGTCCGAGCACGCTACTCAGGTAAACTTTACCTCCCATGTACTTTGAATAATTTTGGGTTTGTAAGTTGCCCGTAACTCACATCATCTTTTCTCCTTGCAGCAGTTGGCGTATGAGGGCTATCCTAGGGCTGAGGAATCCAAGCAGTCATTTATCCAAATTCAGTTGAAGGAGAACTTGGCCAAGGCGAAAGAGATGTTCGCAAGCTTAAGCATGAAATATGGTGAGCTGAACAAAATTGTAAAGCAGGACTTGGCGAAGCTTTGGCAAGAGGTGCTCAAAAGCTAGAATAGGCTCCTTAACAAGTGCTCATCCAAAATATCCAACCACAGTGCGAAGGTTATGGAGCTTAGCATGACGGGGGAGGTTCTTTAGAAGGAAATGGAGGAAGCCATAGCTGATTTCTCCAAGGAACTTGGTGGCCTGCGGCGGCTTCGTCGTGTGCCATTGTGCGGGTAAGGAGGGCTTCTGACGGAGGAGAGCACCCTGGGAGGAGATTCCCCAGTGGAGGATACCTGAAATGCTCCAGACAACACAGGTTAGGAGGTCCCCGGAGTGTATTTCCGGGGAGGAGCCTCCGACGCCCAAGTCAGCACTTGTAGGTGACTACATGATGTGCTCTTTTGTGTATTCCAAGAGAACTTTCTTACCCGGCTGGGATGCTTCCTGGGCGTTTATAAAGGGGGCGTATAGAAGCCATTCTCCTCACGTGGTCGTCCCAGATTACGACACGTGTTCGGTGGGATGCGATCCCAGCTTTTCGGGGAATGAAGGGACACTTATCTCAGTAAAAGTCACCTGGCTAGAAGCCTAGGCATTCCGAGAGTGTCGTGTCGAGGTGTCCTTGTGATGGCGTGCTCCAGTGATAGTGTGTCAGAATGTACTTGGAGGGCGACTTTATGGGGAGGTGTTAGAGGCTCCTTAAATGCTTTGTTCGTACTCCCCGAAGTTACTCTAACGTTTGCAGTAGTATATTCCCCGGGGATGGTCCCTTCGAGGGATACTTCTGCTTCTGGAGAGGGTCTGATTGTTCTGCCGAGGTTGGTCCTACCGCTCCTTAAGGAGGTGAATTCCCAACATTAGGCCAGGGGGTTCGTTTTATCCTTCCGACCTCGGCTGATAGTTTTCCTCTGTCGAGGTCGGTACTCCGTCAAGTCTGGGAGCTCGGCCAGTGATGGGCACCTTGGCCATCAGAACTGGAAATCAACATTGAGCTTCTTGCCGAAATTGATTAGTTGAAGAACCAAAAGAAGAAGAAGAAGAAGGTGGAGAAGGAGATTGAGGCTCTAAAGAAAGAAGTCAGCATATGAAAGCCGAGAAGCGCAAGGCAGAGGAGGTGATGAAGTCCTCGTTTCAAGTTGGCTTCTACCTTGCTCGTGATAAGATGCTTTTATGGTTTCCCGATCTCGATGTCTCTTTCCTAATAGCTGTCAATACACCTAAAGGACCATCCCTACCGTGGTCCAAGATGGAGTTCCTAAACGATCTAGAGCTTCCTTCGTTAGTTGAAGATGCTGATGATGATGATGAAGATGATGCCAAGGATGCAAGAGCCAAAGAGCCCGAAGATTGGCCAAATAAGCCATAGGGCTTAGTTTTTGTATATATTTATATATTATATATTTATTTATTTATTTATTTTGTTGGTTGTACTTTTCACCCTTTAATGGAATTGCCTTCACTTCTCAAAATTTTGGCTAAGTCCTCAATCAGCACTATCTTCGATGAGTATTACTTGACTATGAAGCTTTTTTTATTTTGACTCACCACCTTGGGGTAGCTTATCAACTTTAGTTCAGCAACGCTCAGCAGATTCGGTCATGAACCACCCTTGACAAAAATACTATCGAGGGTTCAAAGCCTTAGCCTTTTCTTTTTGGAAAGTTGAGTGTTTTCCTAAGTGTTTTAGAATAGAATTCAAGCAATCTTTTCAAGAAACTTGCTATGTACAAAACACTTAGGCACTTTCAAGATCAACCATATTCGATCAACCTTCTTCAGTAAAACTTGAACAATATCACTTCAGGTAACTTCAGAAGCAACCATATTTGGTTAACCTCCTTTGGTAACCTACCTTCCTAACACTTTTAGCAAGTTAGGAGATCACCACATTCGGCTAACTTCTTTGGGGATGCTTTTCATAATACGGCTTCTTCCTTGGAAAATTCTAAGTGTAAAATTTTTTCAAAGAGTCTAAATACCAAGGGTTTTTCAACTCTTCTCTTTCAGTATTTCCAAGTTTATAGACTCCCAACTGAACTTCTTCGAGGACCAAATATGGTCCTTCCTAATTTGCCTGAAGTGCTCCATGAGATGGTCTTCAGGATTCTAGTTTAGCATTTCAAAGAATGAGGTCTCCTTTCTTGATCCCTTTAGGTTTGGCATGCAAGTTCATAGCAATGGCTACCTTTTGTTGAAAAGCTTTTCTTCTGAGTTCGGCCATCACCCTATGTTCATCTATCATATCTAACTTGGTTCTTAAGCTGAGGTTGTTCCCTTCTTCGTCGAACACCTGTACTCTGATAGATGGTTGTATGACTGATAGGAATAATAGCCTCAGTGCCAAATACTAACAAAAAGGGTGTTTTGCCAATAGTTCTTCTAGGAGTTGTTCGATAACTCCATAGTTCACTCGATAGTTCTCATGGCTATATTCCCTTGGCTTCTTTCAACCTCTTATTGAGGCCACCTTTTATTGTCCTATTGGACACCTCAACTTGTCCATTGCTTTGAGGATGGGTAACTGGGGCAAAGTGTAATTTTACCACGAGATTGGCTGCAAATTCCTGAAATCCCCAAATGATGAATTGTGAACTATTATCTGCTACTATCACTCTCAGCACACCGAATCTACATATGATGTTCTTCCAAACAAACTTCTGGATGTCCTTTGCTGAAATCATTGCTAGAGCCTCAATCCACTTGGTAAAATAATCTATTACAACTACACAGAACTTTACTCCCCCTAGGGCCATTGGGAGAAGAACGATGAGGTCAATTCCCCATATTGCAAAGGGGCAAGGGTAGTTAGTCAATGAGATGCTTCCTATGGTGCCCTTTCGACTGATGCATGTTTATGAAATTTTTCACATTGTTTGACAAAACTGCTGAGTGTCTTTCCTTAGGGTGGGCTAGAAATATTCTCACCGAAGTAATACTCTCGTAAGGGCATTGGTGCTGATATAGGAGCCACATACTCCTTCAAGAACCTCTTTTAGGACATTTTGGGCCTCTCCTTCATTGACACATCTTTGGAAGGGGTTGGAGTATCCTTGTTGGTATAATTCTTCCCCAATCCATAAGCATCTACTCGAGCACTTTCACACTTTTGATACTTCTGTTGGGTTTCGGGAGGCAAACAGCGTAGCGGAATTTAACCAAAACCCTCTAGGATCCAAGTGAAACGGGGTAAACTGGGTGTTCAAAAATTTTCATACCTAATTTTTTGTTGAGATCTCTCACTCAACTATAGAGTCGAATCACAAAACCTGAACAGTTGATGTGTTCAGGCTCTCTACGGTATCCACACGTGCCTCTCGGGATCACCACGCTTCCACTACGTCCCGGTAGATGCGTTTCTCTTGCGCTTGAAGTGCTAGCTTGCGTCCTCCAAGGAATTGAAGAGAAAAGTGTGGCTGTCCTTTTTGGAGGCTAGGGCAAGGAGACCTGTGAATTTCTCACTTAAAAGTTGTATTTATAGTCAGACTCAACTTCCAGGCCTAATGGGTTTCAAAGCCCTAATCCAATTAGGATTTAATTTCGGGCTTAATAATGGCTCAACTCTTGGGCCCCTTATTAATACGAAATTAAAGTGAAACCATAACTGAAATAATTAGCCCATGCACTCTAATGATCCAAATAGCTCTATGTGTGCTACCCAATAGGCTCTTTCCATGTTGGCAATGATCATAAATCACATTTATGATCATAAGCAATGAGCGGTGTCTAGCAACAAATCATTGCTACCCAAGTGACAAGATTATCGGTGAATCGACTAAACCTTTATGATCATCACCAATTTATGCCATTGTCCCTTTGTCCAAGATATCAAGACTAAGCATGAGACATGGAATGTGTCACTCTCGTATAGCCCAATCTTTGGTTTCTTGATTACCTAGTAGACCAACTTAAACTGATGACATTGATGTCATATATCAACTCATCCGAGCATGGCCATGCATTTTCTAAGCCTCACTCTATCAAGGGGCCCGAAGATATCACTCCTGTTACATAGGAGGGACAAATCCCATCTTGATCATTTAAATCCCTCCGCATGATATCTGACATACCCAATGACCTCCTTCAAGTTCACTCAGTTACGAGCAACAAAGGAAAGTATCAAAGTATGTGACTCACATGTAGGGAACCTTGATGATCTTAGGTCGAAGGACCACACTCTTCTCTTGCAATTCCTTGGAGGACGCAAGCTAGCACTGCGAGCGCAAGAGAAACGCATCTGCCGGGATGTGGTGGAAGCGTGGTGATCCCGAGAGGCTCGTGTGGATACCATAGAGAGCTTGAACACGTCAACTGTTCAACTTTTGTGATTCGACTCTACAGTTGAGTGAGAGATCTCAACCGAAAATTAGGTATGAAAATTTTTGAACACCCGGTTTACCCCGTTTCACTTGGATCCTGGAGGGTTTCGGTTAAATTCCGCTGCGCTGTTTGGCTCCCGAAACCCAACAGTGGTATCAGAGCTACTGGTGAAACCCTAAATCGGGATTGAGTGTTGAATCGCATGATGTTATGTGTTCGGTTGCTTTTCGGCCATGATTAATTAGATTGATTCATGATGCATGAAACCGGAACTCGTAATGAACATATGACATATATGAAGAAACGACACTAATTGGTTAATGAGATTAACCCGAAATTGATTGGTATGAGATACCTATATGGATTAGGATTCTTGCAATAGTTGCAAAAACCCTAGCTTTGTTCGGATTCGGCCTGTTCGGGCACCGAAAGTAAGGTATTTTTGGTGGCTCGAATGGAGGAGTCTCGGGTGCCTACTTGCTCGAAATAGAAGATTTCGGGCTAAGCAATTGTAAGAAAATTTTTTGCGCCGGGCGCTGCCCCCCACGCCCCCCGCAAGGGTGGCTCCCCTTGACCCCCCCCACTAATTGCAAGGTGGCTCCCCTTGACCCCATCTACTGACCGGTCAGCGGAACCACCGCCCGCTGACCGGGAAAACGTATGCGAAGCGCCACATAAATAAAAACTGGTTAGGCCAGCGGGACTGCCGTATGCGAAGCGCCACATAAATAAAAACTGGTTAATCAACTCGTGAAAAATTGGCATGCATCTTTGTTGAATGAGATTTGACATGATATGCTGATTGGTGTTTGAAGCATGGTGCATGGTTATAGCCCTTGATTGGTTGTACTTGTAAATACGGCCTGCGAGTCGTGCCTTCTCTTGTTACTCTCATTGTACATTCTCTTCTCACCTTACTCCCCTCGAATGTAACTCGAGGTTTCTATTATTGATGTAATGGTACATTATGGGATCATCCAAGGTGGTATGTCCAAGGATCATCCAAGGTGGTATGTCCAAGGAGGTGACAACAAAAGGGCAACCAAGAAAGGAAGAGAAGGAGCTTGTGAAGACCCTTTTCTTTTCTTAGGCTTTTATGATATTCTCATTGGCTTGAGAATATCGCATAGTTTGGGCTATAACCATGTCACATTTATTTCTTGTAAGCATGAGATGCATGTTTTATATTTGTATGTGATGCATGTATAAAACAACCGGAGATAACAAATTGGTGAGATCAAAAGAAAAAAAACCCTCAAACAAATATTAAGTCATTAAATGTGATGCCTTCCAAATGTTGGCACTCGTCAAGACTTTGATCAACATTAGGTGGGTTTGCCAAAGCAAAGCACCTATGTTCATCTTGGTAAGGCGCGATGGGATAATAGTGATATCCAAACTGCTAACTTTGGGTTCGACTTAACTAAGTCATCCTAATAGGATTAGGGACTTAGAGGCATAGAGTTGGGCTTAAGTTCATGAGATGAGCTTGGACAAGTGTTGTTCACCCAACTATCCAAGAGTTGCATGGGATGCAATTGGCAAGGAGTTGCCTACCTAAATAGCTGTAACTTGAGAGAAAAGCCAAAGCTGACTCAGGTTGTGGTCAAATATGGATCTTGGCCCACTAGAATACCTTAGCGCCGAGGTGTTCCGAAATAATATCGAGGGTTATTATTTTGAGGAAAATAGTGGGAGTATCGTTTAATAAAAGTCCTTATTAAATGAATTAAAATACATGACTCTTACACTGCATATTTACTGTTGTAGATAACCATGGCACAAAACACATCGACACTTTCATTGCGATCGATCCTTGAGAAGGAAAAACTGAATGGGACCAACTTTCTCAAATGGTACCGAAACTTGAGGATAGTCCTCAAACAAGAGAGAAAGGCTTATGTCCTAGAGCAGCCCATTCCGAATGAGCCTGCTGCCACTGCTCCAAGAGCTGAAAGGGATGCTCACAAGAGGCATTCTGATGATGCTTTGGATGTTGCATGCCTCATGCTTATTACCATGGAATCTGAGCTTCAGAAGCAACATGAGAACATGGGGGCATTCGATATGATCGAACATCTCAAAATGCTTTTCCAAGAGCAAGCTAGGCATGAGAGGTTTGAGACCTCTAAGGCATTGTTTCAGTGCAAGATGTCTGAGGGAAGTCCCGTGGGTCCTCATGTGCTCAAGATGATTGGGTACATTGAGAATCTTGAGAATTTGGGATTTGCTCTTCAGAAAGAGTTGGCTATTGATGTAGTCTTGCAATCATTGCCTGAAAGCTACAGTCAGTTCGTCATGAACTATAACATGAATGACCTTGACAAGTCCCTCCCTGAATTGCTCAACATGTTGAGAACTGCTGAGCAAAACCTTAAGAAGGCTAAGCCCATTTTGATGGTTCAAAAGGGCAAGGGAAAGGGAAAAGCCAACAAGAAGAAGGATAAAGCTAATGGAAAGTCCAATGCTAGTTCTTCTTCAGCTGCACTGAAACCAAAGGGTGGTGTGGCAAAGGAAGGGGAGTGCTTCCATTGTAAGCAACCTGGACACTGGAAGCGCAACTGCAAGCTCTATCTTGAAGAACTTGCTAAGGAAAAGGGAAGTAAGACTTCCACTTCAGGTATTTTTGTTATAGAGGCTAACTTTTCTACTTCCTCATCTTGGGTATTGGATACTGGATGTGGATCTCACATTTGTGCAAATGTGCAGGATCTAAGTAGAAGTAGAAGATTGGCCCGAGGTGAAGTGGACCTACGTGTTGGAAATGGAGCAAGGGTTGCTGCCTTAGCCGTAGGGACTTATGTTCTCACTTTACCTAGTGGATTAGTTTTAGAATTAGACAACTGCTACTTTGTGCCTACTATTAGTAGAAATTTGATTTCTGTTTCTTGTTTGGACAAGAAAGGTTTTTCATTTATAATAAAGGACAAATGTTGTTCTATTTATTTGAATGAAATCTTTTATGGTAGTGCTCAACTTAGCAATGGGTTGTATGTTCTAGACCTCGAAGATCCAATCTATAATGTGAATACCAAGAAGGTCAGATTAAATGATTCAAACCCAACCTATCTCTGGCACTGTCGCTTGGGTCATATAAATGAGACCTGCATATCCAAGCTCCATATGGATGGACTCTTGGACTCATTTGATTTTGAATCATATGAGACATGTGAGTCATGTTTGTTGGGCAAGATGACCAAAGCCCCATTCACAGGGCAAAGTGAAAGGGCTAATGACTTACTAGGACTCATACATAGTGATGTATGTGGCCCTATGTCTACACAAGCTAGAGGAGGTTTCCAATACTTCATTACTTTCACTGATGACTTCAGCAGATATGGCTATGTGTATCTTATGAGACACAAGTCAGAATCCTTTGAAAAGTTCAAAGAATTCAAGAATGAAGTAGAGAATCAACTCGGGAAGAGTATCAAAGTGCTTCGATCAGATCGAGGTGGAGAGTACTTGGATCGAGAATTCCTTGACTATCTGAAGGAGTGTGGTATAGTATCACAACTCACTCCACCAGGTACACCTCAATGGAATGGTGTATCTGAAAGGAGAAATCGAACTCTGTTAGACATGGTTCGCTCTATGATGAGTCAAGCTGACCTTCCAAACTCCTTTTGGGGACATGCTCTAGAGACAGCCGCTTTTACACTAAACCGAGTTCCATCTAAATCGGTTCAAAAGACACCATATGAGATATGGAGTGGGAGGCGTCCCAATTTGTCTTTTATGAAGATTTGGGGCTGTGATGCTTATGTGAAATGTCAATCCTCTGACAAACTAGGGCCCAAATCTCAAAAATGCCTTTTTGTTGGGTATCCCAAAGAAACAAAGGGTTACTATTTCTACAATCCTTCTGAGCAAAAAGTGTTTGTTGCTCGAACTAGTGTCTTTTTAGAGAAAGAGTTTATCTCTAAAGAAACTAGTGGGAGGAAAGTAGAACTTGAAGAAATTCAAGAACAACAAGGAGACATCGAACCTGAAATGGAACCTGAACAGACACCACAAGATGTTGTGGTTCAAGAGTCTGTTCCTGTAGCACAGAGCCCACGTAGGTCTGGTAGGATTCGGCGTGAGCCTGAGAGATATGGATTTCTCATGACTCACACTGGTGATGTGATGCTCATGGATCAGGATGAGCCCACAACCTACCAACAAGCTATGTCGGGGCCTGACTCTGAGAAGTGGCTAGTGGCCATGAAATCCGAGATGGAATCCATGTATGAAAACCAAGTATGGACTTTGGTTGACCCACCTGAAGGGGTAAAACCCATAGGGTGCAAATGGGTTTTCAAGAAGAAAACTGACATGGATGGTAATGTGATTACCTTTAAGGGACGATTGGTTGCAAAAGGTTTCAAGCAAATTCATGGTATTGACTATGATGAAACTTTTTCACCAGTTGCTATGCTTAAATCCATCCAAATTTTGTTTGCTATTGCTGCACACTATGATTATGAGATATGGAAAATGGATGTCAAAACTGCATTCCTAAATGGAAAGCTACTTAAGGATGTGTACATGACACAACCTGAGGGTTTTGTCACTCCTGAGAATGCCAATAAAGTGTGCAAGTTGCAAAGGTCCATTTATGGACTGAAGCAAGCTTCTCGAAGTTGGAATCTTCATTTTGATGAAGCAATCAAAGAGTTTGGTTTTATCAAAAATGAAGATGAACCTTGTGTCTACAAGAAGGTTAGTGGGAGCGCTATTGTCTTCTTGGTGTTGTATGTAGATGACATACTACTCATCAGGAATGACATTCCTGAGCTACAGTCTGTGAAGACTTGGCTGGGGAAATGTTTTTCTATGAAGGACTTGGGTGAAGCAGCCTATGTGTTAGGCATCAGGATCTATAGAGATAGATCTAGAAAGCTTCTTGGCCTAAGTCAAAGTACATATATTGACAAGGTGCTAAAGAGGTTTAGCATGCAAGATTCCAAGAAAGGATTCTTGCCCATGTCACATGGTATCACTCTTTCTAGATCTCAGTGTCTGAGTACACCCGAGGAGAGAGAGCGCATGAGTAAGATTCCATATGCCTCAGCAATTGGATCTATCATGTATGCCATGATATGTACTCATCCCGATGTCTCATATGCTTTGAGCATGACGAGTAGGTACCAATCGAACCCCGGTGAGAGTCACTGGACAACTGTTAAGAACATCCTTAAGTACTTACGAAGGACTAAGGATGCATTCTTGGTCTTTGGAGGTGAAGATGAGCTCGTTGTAAGGGGTTACACCGATGCAAGCTTCCAATCCGATAAGGATGATTTTAGATCGCAATCTGGTTATGTGTTTTGTATTGGTGGTGGTGCTGTGAGCTGGAAGAGTTCAAAGCAAGAGACAGTAGCTGACTCTACAACAGAATCTGAGTACATTGCCGCCTCTGATGCTGCGAAGGAGGCAGTTTGGATCAAGAAGTTCATCACTGAACTTGGAGTGGTTCCAAGCATTACTGACCCGATAGAGCTCTGTTGTGACAACAATGGAGCAATCGCACAGGCTAAGGAACCTCGATCTCACCAGCGATCCAAACACATACTTCGACGCTATCATCTCATCAGGGAGATCATCGAGAGGGGTGATGTAAGGATATGCTGGACTTCGACAGATAGCAACATTGCTGATCCGCTGACAAAGACCCTTACGCAGCAAAAGCATGATAGCCATTCTAGGTCCATCGGTATTAGATACATGGATGATTGGCTTTTAGTGCAAGTGGGAGATTGTTAGTGTTGTGCCCAAAAAGCCAATCATGAGATGATTGTATTTTTTGCACATTGAGTCATGATATTTTATTAAGGCATCAATCCAACAATTATGTTTGTTGTTTTGTTTCTGCGTAACTTAACAAACATAATTGTAACCCTAGAATAATGATATTCTCAAACGTCCCTGGTCTAGTATTATTGTGGAGCGGGTTGCAATAATACATAACGACTAGCATATGTGGAGACTAATATGAGATATGTAGTCTACATATGGGTACAAGTTGGAGAACTTGTGTACTGGACCGACCCACCATGAGAACACTACATGGATCGTTATATGAGTGTCATAAGTGATTCTCATAGTGATCATGGTATATGTAGTCCTTTGACCTAAGATCATCAAGGTTCCCTACATGTGAGTCACATACTTTGATACTTTCCTTTGTTGCTCGTAACTGAGTGAACTTGAAGGAGGTCATTGGGTATGTCACATATCATGCAGAGGGATTTGTATGATCAAGATGGGATTTGTCCCTCCTATGTAACGGGAGTGATATCTTCAGGCCCCTTGATAGAGTAAGACTTAGAAAAATGCATGGCCATGCTCGGATGAGTTGATATACGATATCAATGTCATCAGTTTAAGTTGGTCTACTCGGTAATCAAGAAACCAAAGATTGGGCTATACGAGAGTGACACATTCCATGTCTCGTGCTTAGTCTTGATATCTTGGACAAAGGGACAATGGCATATATCGGTGATGATCATAAAGGTTTAGTCGAATCATCGACAATCTTGTCACTTGGGTAGCAATGATGTGTTGCTAGACACCGCTCATTGCTTATGATCATAAATGTGATTTATGATCATTGCCAACGTGGTAAGAGCCTATTGGGTCGCACACATAGAGCTATTTGGATCATTAGAGTGCATGGGCTAATAATTTGGGTTTTGGTTTCACAATAATTTCGTATTAATAATGGGCCGAATAGTTGAGCCATTATTAAGCCCGAAATGAAAGCCTAATTGGATTAGGGCTTTGAAACCCATTAGGCGTGGAAGTTGAGTCTCACTATAAAAACAACTTTTAGTGAGAAATTTGCAGGTCTTCTTGCCCTAGCCTCCCAAAAAGGACAACTGCATTCTTCTCTTGCAATTCCTTGGAGGACGCAAGCTAGCACTACGAGTGCAAGAGAAACGCATCTGCTGGGACGTGGTGGAGGCGTGGTGATCCCGAGAGGCTCGTGTGGATACCATAGAGAGCTTGAACATGTCAACTGTTCAGGTTTTGTGATTCGACTTTACAGTTGAGTGAGAGATCTCAACCGAAAATTAGGTATGAAAATTTTTGAACACCCGGTTTACCCCATTTGACTTGGATCCTGGAGGATTTTGGTTAAATTCCGCTGTGCTGTTTGGCTCCCGAAACCCAACATCATCGGTGGAAATCAAGCTTGGCGTTGAAGGTTTTGGCATTAGGTGACCTTGTACTTCCATTTTAAAGCTTAGTCTTGGATGTTCAAGAATTGACTGAGTGCTCATGCCAAGGTTTTTGGTTAAGATTCACAGATTCTACTTGATTTCGGCACTACTTCCATGTTCAAGTAGATTAATGGCATCTAAGTGATAGTAAATTTGAGCTATGTGATCTTAGTTTGCTAGATGCTGTGTGTATGAGAATTATGGAACTTTTGGGTTCATATGGATTTGGCTAGCTAGTCATTAAAGGCAAGTACTAAAGTTCTTCATAAGTAGCCCAACGTATCTTTGAACTTGGAGCTCTAGTGGATTAGAGATGAAACGGAATTGTTTGGACGGCAAGTTTGTATATGGGTGATTGCTAGTGGTTTTAATCAAGAATTAAAATGTGGCGTGTGTGTGAGTTGCATGGTTTCTTTGATTGTATCTCCTTGCTAACCCTTGTAGTTAGTGTTATTATGGTATATGTCTCGGTTAGTATGTATATATGTTGTTATGCTTGCATTTTTGGTGTTTTCTTTGTCTTTCTTGCAAGTTAAGCATAGTTAATGAAGGTTAATCTTCAAGCTTAACTAAATAAACTCCTTTGGAGTTGTAGTGAATCTTACTGAGTTATAAACTCATGCCCCTTATTGATTGTGTTTCAGGAAAAGGATTAGAGCTTGAGTGATCATTGTTGTTGTTGTTGCTTGTGTACTAAGTTTGTACACTTTTGATAAGGTATGTGCCAAAACCGAATGCTTGGCTTGTTAAGTACATTGTGCAAGTCTTATGGTATTTGCCCCAAAACTTATGTTGAGTTTTGCAGGCTTCGTGTAGGATTGTGGGAAGAGTCTAGGAGAGATGGATGTGTATTCATGGGCACTAGTGTGGTGGTTTGCTTTTATGACCGTGAACTTGGTCATAGTTCTTGTACTTCAATGTTTGATTTTTTATTGCACTTTCAAGGTGCTTCTTGGGTACTATAGGTGAACATGGCTAGGAATGCATAACTTGAACTTGTTTTGTATAATCAATACTCTTGGTATGTTGCCAAGTAGGAAGTACTTGTATGTATGCTACTTTTGTGTATATTTAGCCTCAGTTGAACTATGGTTTTGATGTACATATGTTGGATGGATGGAATGCCAAGTTATGCTTATTTATGTGCATTGGAATTGTCCTTTTCGAGTAAACCTTCTATGTTCAAATCTTGGCCGAATGTGTATGGACATGAAAAGTATGATTTCAAAACTTGAAATGATATGGGCTTTTTGGTTGCCATCCATTGAATAGCACACTTGATGAGCACACATCATAGACACTTAAAGTAAAAGTGTAATGCCTTGCCTTGTGTTGCAAGTACTCTATGGGCCTTGCCTTGTGCTACAAGGAAAGTGTACAGAACAAATCTTTAAGCCTCCTGGGGCACCTCCCAGGCCTTAACCTTAAGAAATAAGACTTAAGCTACCAAGTTAAAAGTTGGCCGAAACTAATACCTACTCATAACTCCTTAAGTGCTTGTGTTCAATAACTTTCCAGGTAGTATGGTGAGTGGTATTATGAGTGCATAGGCTGGGGTCTGTGTCGGGTTTGACCAGCTTTGCTTGGGATCAGAGCTTAAGGTTTACAGCTTCTATTGAAGTATAGTACTTAGCCTAGACTTGTTCCCACATAGGTTTATATAAGACTTGTACTTATTGAGTATATGTGAATAACTGCATCTTAAGTGAAGGATGAGAACTAGAGGTAGGGAAAGAGTATCCCTTACATAATAAAAAGACATAATAGCCCATCCTAGAGATGGAGTATACACAGGGGAGCCTAAAAGATAGGCAGAGGCCACTAAGCCTAATTTGGCTGAAGAGCCAAATGCCAGATTACAAGTACCTGGACCCAGCAGAGGTACGCAGGACAGGATGGAGCAGATGATGGGAACACTGCAAGCCACTATAGCTCAGCTTGTAGTGGGAATGCAAGCCTTGGCTAGAGGCCAAGCCTAGTCACAGGAAAGCGCAGAGCAAGTAAGAGCAGGAGGAAATTTTGAAGGTGAAGGCTGGAGAACTAGAAGGCCTGGCAAAAAAGACAGTAAATTATGATCAATCCAGCAAGAATGGAGGCAATCAAGAGGAAAATGAATGGGATGAGGAGAGGAGACACCCTAGGGCCAGGAGGATGAGGTCTGAGATGAGGTAGGAGTCCAGAGCTGAGGTAGAGGAAAGTCGAGATATAGAGGAACTGGATGCATTTTTATATTCAAGGAGGACTGAGCTACCTACTGAGATTATAGCCAGAGAGAGGCCATCCAGAGGTGGGACCTAAGACATGGAAGACCAAAGAGAAAGGTCTAAATGGGATGGCTTAAAGGAGGGCCAGTTGGAAGGGTTCTTGGCATTAAAACCTCCAGTGTTCAGGGGTGGATATGACCCAGATTAAGCATAGTTCTAGGTGAATTAGGTAGAGAAGATTTTTGAGAGGGTGGATGTATCCTCCACGTAGAAAGTTCTTCTAGCCACCTTCAGGCTGGAAGAAAATGTAGAGCTCTGGTGGAGAGCTGTGCAAAGGACATACCAGGAGAGAAACCAAAGGAGACCCCCAGCTAGGAGGAGGTCCATGAGGTAGGCTAACTTTCTTCAGGTCTTCTAGCAGCAATATGTAAATGAGGCCTAAAAAGATAAAAAGCAGGTAGAGTTTGATCAGTTGGAGTAAGGAGATCATAGTGTCATGGAATATGAGTAGAGATTAAGCAGTTTGATTAGATATGCTCCATAATATGATGGGCAGGAGAAGCTGAAGACTGAAAGATTTTTAAGGGGCTTAAGGCCTAAGCTAAGGCAAATCCTCAGAGCAGTGGGAGCTTGAGGTTACTACTCAGTAATGCAGAGTGTTATTGCCCTTGAGCAGGAATTCAAAGAGCAAACTAAAAGTGGCACTGGAAGTGGGAGCATATGCCAGAAAGGGCAACAAAAGAGGCCGAGAGAGGAGGTTGAACCCAGTGAGGGAAGGAAAGGAAACAAGAAGGAAAAAAGACCACAGCAATATGGTCTTTAGTGCAGTACTTGTGGTAAATTTCATGGCAACAAGCCATGCTTCAAAGCTTCTAGTGGATGCCACAATTGTGAAGCCCCAGACCATTGGGTGAAAGATTGCCCAAAAAGGGGAGAGGACGAAAGAATGATGGGAAGGTTTAATCCCAGAGGACCTGGTGGGTAGATGCCTATGCCCTAATTGAGGACCAATGTGCCTAATCAAGGGGGGAGGCAAGCACCAAGGTTGCCTTGGGATCAGGGAAGGCCTAATACACCCATTGGCAGGGTGTTTTAACTGGAAACATCCAAGAAGGTGTAGGAGACACTAGAGGCCGAGGGAATTGGCAGGGAGACTAGTCAGCAGAGGACTAGTAGGAGAGCCCTGAAAGGTACTATTTACCTTAATGGCTAGTTAATGTTTGCACTATTTGATACTAGAGCTTCATTGTCTGTAATTTCTACTAGTTTGGTTAAAACCATGAATTTAGAAGTAAAGTACATGACAAACATGTATTTGGTTAAAACTGCTAGGAATGAAGTTTTGTTTACATATCACATGGTTGAAAACTGTGAAATTCAAATAGACAAGCTAAAATTGAGAACAAACTTGATAGTGCTGGGCACTTATGACTTTGATGTGATATTGGGCATGAACTGGGTAAGTGAACATAAAGTGATTATAGATTGTCATGTTAGACAATTATTAATGCCTGGTTGTGAACCATATGAACTGGATAAATCACTAGAGTTAGCTTTGGATTCCCAAATTGAAGTGTTGAAACTAATAACTGTAGAGGATGAATATGAATGCATGGAACTTAATGACCAAGAAGTAGCTAATCAACTTAGGCAGATACCTATAGTTTAGGATTTTCCAGAGGTGGTCCCTACAGACCTACCTGGACTACCACCATTGAAGGAGGTGGAGTTTGAAATTAGACTAGTACGAGGAGCAGCACTAATGTCTACTGCTCTATATAGGATGGAACTACCTGAAATGGTAGAATTGAGAAAGCAGTTAGATGAATTACTTGAGAAAGGGTTCATCAGACCCAGTGTGTCTCCTTTGGGAGCACCTGTGCTATTTGTGAGAAAAGAAGGATGGAACCCTTAGACTCTGTATAGATTACAGAAAGCTTAATGCCTTGACCATTAAGAAAAAGTACCCCACCCAAGAATTGAAGATTTATTTAACCAGTTGAAGGAGCAAAGGTGTTTTCAAAAATAGATCTAAGGTCTGGTTATTTCCAGCTAAGTGTTAAGGAAGAAGACATAACTAAGACTGCTTTCAAGACTAAGTATGGACATTTTGAATATATAGTAATGCCATTTGGGCTTACAAATGCACCTGCATTTTTCATGTTCTTAATGCAGAGGGTATTCAGAGCACACCTAGACCACTTTGTTGTAGTTTTTATTGATGATATTTTGGTGTACTCAAAAGATTAGGAAACTCATAAAGAACACCTAAAGGTGGTGCTTGCCTTGCTCCAAGAACATAAGCTTTATGGGAAGCTGAGCAAATGTAAGTTTTGGACACAAGAAATTGGATTTCTAGGTCATGTGATAAATGACCAAGGGTTGGCCATGGATCCTGAAAAGGTATGGTCAATCTTGGATTGGAAGCAACCCCAAAATGTGAGGGAAGTTAGAAGTTTCTTCCTGTTAGCTGGCTATTACAGGAGATTTGTACCAAAATTCTCTATTATAGTAGCGCCCATGACCCAGTTAACCAGGAAGAACCAGAAATTTGTTCGGGAAAATGAATGTGAGGAAAGCTTCCAAGAGCTTAAAAGAAGGTTGACAACATCTCCTATGTTGGTTTTACCATATCCTGAAAAGGATTATGAGGTGTACACTGATGCATCTCATATAGCACTAGGCTGTGTCCTAATGCAAGAAAAGCAAGCTATTGCATTTGGGTCAAGACAATTAAGACCCCATGAAAAGAAATATCCAGTGCATGACCTGGAATTTGCAGCAGTAGTCTTTTCCCTTTAACAATGGAGACATTACTTGTTGGGTAATAAATTTTAGGTCTATACAGACCACAAAAGTCCCAAATACCTTTTCACTCAAAAGGACTTGAACATGAGATAAAAAAGGTGGTTGGAATACCTAAAAGACTTTGACTATGTGATTGAGTACACAGCTAGAAAAGCCAATGTAGTGGTAAATGCCCTGAGCAGAAATTATACTGGGGTACTCAAAGGTGGAGAAGCAGAACATAAGGTTGAGAGCCTTAGCCTTACTTGCTTAGCAAGTCAATGGCTAACTTGGGAACATGAGCAGCTTAGTGTGCTCACAATTACCCCGGAATGGATGGAACCTATCAGGGAAGCCCAGTTTAGTGATGAAAACATGGGATTGGTGTCTGGACAAAGGAAAGGAGAACTTTTTCAAGTATTCTCTTATAAACAAGGGTTGTCATACCTCTAGAACATATTGTATGTGCCTGAAAAGGATGATCTAAGATTCCAAATTCTGGAAGAAGCACATTCTAGTAAGCTGAGCATGCATCCTGGAGCCATAAAAATGTACCATGCTCTTAGAGCCTACTTTTGGTGGCCATACATGAAACATGACATCAGTACTCATATAGCTAAATGTAAAGTGTACCAACAAATGAAGGTGGAGCACTAGAAACCAAGATGGAAGCTCAAAAGCTTACCTATACCTAAAAGAAAGTGGGGATCCATATATATGGATTTTGTAGTCAAAATGCCATTGACTAGAAGAAGACATAATGCCTTTCGGGTCATTGTAGATAGATTAACCAAGGTAGCCCACTTTCTTCTAATGAATCTCACTGATTCTTTAGACAAGCTTGCTTAACTTTACATAAAGGAAATAGTGAGATTGCATGGAGTGCCTGATGACATTGTATCATATATGGATCCTAGGTTTGTCTCTAGGTTCTGGAAATCCCTACATAAGGCATTAGTAACTAAAGTTAAGTTTAGTTTAGCATACCATGTTGGAATTCTTGCGCACCAAGATCCTTTTAAGGTAGGATTTGAGCTCATTGAGCTAACTCTAGCTTGAACAGCTATCTAAGGCAGCTAGAAGTAGCTCCCTTTAGCTCAAAATTAGCTTATGTCAGCTCACTGCAGCTATAAGTAGCTCAGAGTAGCTGGACTTTAGCTTAAGTCAGCTCACTTCAGCTACAAGTAGCTCAAAGTAGCTGAACTTCAGCTCAAGTTAGCTCAAGTCAGCTCAAGTAGCTGGACTTCAGCTCAAGTTAGCTTAAGTAGCTCAAGCTAGTAGCTGGAGCTGGACTTCAGCTCAAGTTAGCTCAAGTCAGCTCAAGTCAGCTCACTTCAGCTTCTGGTAGCTGAATGTAGCTGGACTTCAGTTCACTTCAGCTGAGAGCAGCTAACTCCAGCTCAAGGTCAGTTCTAGGAGCTGGACCTCAGTTCATGGTGCTTGGTTGGAGCTCAAAGGAGCTCAATGGTGCATAAGTAGTATAGTGAGCTAGCTTTGTGCCAGCTCACCTTGCTTTTAGCTCAAAACCACCAAGAGACACATCTTTTGTGTAAAGGTATGTCTCTTCATCAAAAGAGATGACTATTGGCTAAAAGAACATGTCCTTTCATCCAAAGGAAGTGTTCCTTGAGTGAATAGACATGTATATTCGGCCATGGGGTGGTTGGGGTGGTTATTGCACCAAGAATGATGTCCTTTGACATCAAGAGACATGTATATTCGGCCATGAGGTGGTTGGGGTGGTTATTGCACCAAGAATGATGTCCTTTGACATCAAGAGACATGTATATTCGGCCATGGGTTGGTTATAGCACCAAGAGATGTCTCTTGACCAAAGGGACATGTCTCTTAGGCCAAAGGAAGTGTTCCTTGGCCAAAGAGACATGTATTTTCGCCACCATAGATGACCCTTGGCCAAAGGAAGTGTTCTTTGGCTTAAAGGACACCTTGCTTGGTGTAAAGGTGTGCCTTTTGGTCATCTATAAATAGCCTTTAGTGGCCAGCCATTTTAAGCACGAATTGGCACTCCATTTGCTCCAATTTCTTGAAAGAAAAGTCTACTCCTTCCATTCTTTAAATAAGCCAAAATATTAGACACTTATTTAGAGCATTATGGGTGGATTATCATTGAGATTTCTTCATCTCAATTCAAGCCTCAAGGTGCTCCTCCAAGATCAAGTCCTCCTCAAGTTTTCGCCAAAGATAACCAAGAAGAAAGGTGCACATTCTTTCTTGGTTTAGCAGCATGCTAGGTTCCATTTATTACATGTATGTTCTTAGTAGCATGCTAGGATTTATTTGACATAACTTGTATGTAAAATTGACATGCTATATAACATGTTATATTAAGTGCAATGTTAAGAATTAGAATTATGTATGTCTATATCCATGTTGAACTCAAATGATCAAAATGCATGTGGCATGTACATGAGTAGATAACATAAAGATATGTTATCATGAGATCCTGAAATCTTCAATTGGTATCAGAGCCTAGGTCATGAATATGTATATGTTGCATATAGTAAGCATGATTTAGGATCATACATATGTGTATGATTGTGAGAAGGCTAATGAAGGATATGTGTATGAAGCAATGAAGGCATGTTTGTGTATTTCTAATTGAATGCTATGTGCATTTCTTTTGCCATATATGAGCATGTTAGAAGTTGTTTCATACACATGATTGCTTTGTTTAAGTCTTGTTGTGTAAATTGAACTAAAACATGTGAATTGCATCAATGTAGATGGCTTGTAGGAATATAGTTGCAGAATTAAACCGTGACCTCAAATTGGATGGTGAAAACTATTCAATTTGGCAACAGAAGGTCAAATTCATTTTAACTGAGCAAGATACTCTTGATGTGCTCACTCAAGAGATCATGCCTCCTGCTGAGGGATAGGATAGGACTGCCTATGAGGCATTCCTAAAGAAGAACTCTATGTGTAGAGTCACTCTCCTCTCCACTATGGTGGATGAGATTATGGTGGAATTCTCCATGCTTGAGGGGGCCAAGGCCATATGGGACTCAGTCAAGGCCAAGTATGGAGATGTTTCTGTAGAGAAACAACGCTCAATGATTCTCAGGTTTGAGAATTATGTGAAGCGTGCTGATCACTCTATGAGTGCTCACTTGCGTGAAATGTCACGCATGATCCACCAACTCAAGACAGCTGGGCATGTGCTCACTGATGAGCAACAAGTGCAAGCAATAATCCGTTCCTTGCCCGATGAGGAATGGCAGTTGATGAAGGTCAACTTACGCCATAACCCTCAAATAATGTCATTTGATGACATTGCTCGTCACCTCCTCCTTGAGGCTGAGGTGATGGCCCTCAAGGACCATTCTAGGGCATATGTTGCCTCATCCTCTATCCAGAAGGGATGGAAGAAGAATGGTGGCAAAGGAGGGCCAGGGAAGGGCAAGGGAAAAGGTCCTGCTTCCAAGAAAAAGTTCAAGAAGAAGCGGGACATAAGCAAGCTGAAGTGCTTCAACTGTGGGTATAAAGGACACTTTGCAAAAGATTGCAAGGGTCCACCCAAGGTACATACATACCCTTCTACTTCCATTGTACATGTTGTGTCATGTACATTACTAACTGAGTGCAATTCTTTGTGGATTGTAGACT
The DNA here is from genome assembly GCA_005392925.1 of Aquilaria sinensis. Classification (NCBI taxonomy): domain Eukaryota; kingdom Viridiplantae; phylum Streptophyta; class Magnoliopsida; order Malvales; family Thymelaeaceae; genus Aquilaria; species Aquilaria sinensis. The sequence goes on along the minus strand of SMDT01001341.1, from coordinate 29,952 downwards.
CGGGAGCAACAGACCACATAGCCCGGGACAAGTCCTGGTTCGTGGCCTACAGGAAGCTCTCAAAAGGAGCTAAGCACGTTTCAGTGGGAAATGATGCCAGGCTGGAAGTAGAAGGCATAGGAACATGTAGAATTCCTATAGATATTGGATATTTGTATCTAATAGATGTATTGTATGTACCAAACATTTGTAGAAATTTGATTTCTATAAGTTGTATGTTGAAGTACAATTATTGCTTTAATTTCTTTAATAATAATGTGTCTATTATTAAAGATGATCAGATAGTATGCACTTGTTCAGTTAATAATGGGCTTTATGAGTTGAAGCCAACTGACCATTCTGTTGCAAGTCCTAGTTGCTATGTGACAGAGGTCACAAATGAAATGAGATGGCATGAGAGGTTGGGTCATATTGGTCAAGATAGAATGGACAAGCTAGCCAAGAGTGGCTTGCTAGGTTCCTTGACCAAGGTTGTCCTTCCAAGTTGCCAATCATGCCTAGAGGGCAAAGCCACAAGAAAGCCTTTTGGCAAAGCAACTAGGAGAAGTGAGGCACTAAGTTTAGTTCACTCTGACCTGTGTGGGCCAATGAGGGTTGAATCCAGAAATGGATTCAAGTACTTCATCACATTCACAGATGATTATACTCGATTCACCCACATCTACTTACTGAGAAACAAGGCAGAGGCCTTGGCATGCTTTGAGAAGTATGTGCACTTGGTTGAGAACCAAGTAGGTAAGAAGGTTAAGTCCTTGAGGACAGATAGGGGTGGAGAGTATACATCAAATGCATTCAAGGCATTTTGTGACTTGAAGGGTATTGAGAGGGAGTTCACTCTTCCTTGGACACCCCAACAGAATGGAGTGTCTGAGAGGAAGAATAGAACTCTTATGGACATGGTACGTTCCATGATGGCAAAGGCCAATTTAGACATCACTTATTGGAGTGATGCACTGCTGTGTGCAGTTCATGTCCTTAATAGAGTACCCACCAAGAATGTGAATTCTTCTCCATATGAGTTATGGAAGAAGAAAACTCCTAACCTAAGCTATTTACGCCCTTGGGGTTGTTTAGCTTATGTTCACATAACGGACCACCCTTTGGGAAAGTTGGGTCCAAGAGGGAGGAGGTGTGCCTTCCTTGGTTATGCTGAACAATCTAGGGGATTATGTGTTCTTGGATATAAGTCATAAAACATAATCAAACATCTTTTGATGCAAGGAATGCTAACTTTGTGGAACAAGATGAGTTCCCTAAAGTAATGGTATTCTTAAACATCCCTGGTGACTTATTGTGGAGCCTCATTAAGCCATAACGACTAAGGATCAGTGGAGACTAATAAGAGATATGTAGTCAACATATGGACTCACAAGTTAGAGAACTTGTTGTACTGGGTCGACCCACCACCTCAACCACACATGGATCGTTATATGAGTGTCATAAGTGATCTCATAGTGATCATGGTATATGTAGTCCTTGACCTAAGATCATCAAGGTTCCCTACATGTGAGCACATACTTTGATACTTTCAATTGTTGCTCGTAACTGAGTGAAAAGGAGGTCATTGGGTATGTCACATATCATGCAGAGGGATTTGTATGATCAAGATGATGATTTGTCCCTTCTATATAACGGGAGTGATATCTTCGGGCCCCTTGATAGAGTGAGACTTAGAAAATGCATGGCCATGCTCGGATGAGTTGATATATGATATCAATGTCATCAACTTAAGTTGGTCCACTCGGTAATCAAGAAACCAAAGATTGGGCTATACGAGAGTGACACATTCCATGTCTCGTGCTTAGTCTTGATATCTTGGGCAAAGGGACAATGGCATATATCAACATGATGATCATAAAGGTTTAGTCGAATCATCGACAATCTTGTCACTTGGGTAGCAATGATGTGTTGCTAGACACCGCTCATTGCTTATGATCATAAATGTGATTTATGATCATTGCCAACGTGGTAAGAGCCTATTGGGTCGCACACATAAAGCTATTTGGATCATTAGAGTGCATGGGCTGATTATTTGGGTTATGGTTTCACTTTAATTTTGTATTAATAATGGGCCCAAGAGTTGAGCCATTATTAAGCCCAAAATTAAATCCTAATTGGATTAGGGCTTTGAAACCCATTAGGCCTGGAAGTTGAGTCTCACTATAAATACAACTTCTAGTGAGAAATTCGCAGGTCTCCTTGCCCTAGCCTCCCAAAAGGACAGCCGGTTCTTCTCTTGCAATTCCTTGGAGGACTTGAGCTAGCACTGCGAGCGCAAGAGAAACACATCTGCCGGGACGTGGTGGAAGCGTGGTGATCCTGAAAGGCTCGTGTGGATACCCTAGAAGAGAACATTTTGAACATGGGTTTTGTGATTCGACTCTACAGATACTCAACCGAAAATTGGGTAAACACCATTTACCATGATGGCAAAGGCCAACTTAGACATCACTTATTGGAGTGATGCATGGTCTGTGTGCAAGGTTAGACATCACTTATTGGAGTGATTCTGTGTGCAGTTCATGTCCTTAACAGAGTACCCACCAAGAATGTGAACTCTTCTCCATATGAGTTATGGAAGAAGAAAACTCCTAATCTAAGCTATTTACGCCCTTGGGGTTGTTTAGCTTATGTTCACATAACGGACCATCCTTTGGGAAAGTTGGGTCCAAGAGGGAGGAGGTGTGCCTTCCTTGGTTATGCTGAACAATCTAGGGGTTATGTGTTCTTGGATATAAGTCACAAAACTGGGAACATCTTTGATGCAAGGAATGCTAACTTTGTGGAGGATGAGTTCCCCAAAGTTGGTGAGCGTGGTGACTTAACCTCATTAAGCCAGATCCTAGATGAGGATCAACCAAGTGTCATAAGGACACCTGGGACACATGCACCTACTCTAGAGGGAGTACCTCAACCACATGGAGCAATGGCTCCAGAAATGCCTGTTGTTGTGGACCAACATGAGCAAGACCTCCAAGAGGAAGGTTTTGTTCAAGAGGGAGTTGAGGATACTCAAGAGCAAAATGTTGAGCCTCAAGAGATGGAGCATGAGTTGCCTCCATCTCAGCCTACATTGAGAAGATCAATGAGGAAATTTGGACCACCTAAAGAATGGTGGATCTTGGATAGTGAGGCAAATTTGGTTGCATCTGAGATAGATGAGCCAAGTAACATTAAGGAGGCTCTTGAGGGTGCACAGAGGGAAGAGTGGCTAAATGCAATGAAGGATGAGTTGCATTCAATGCATCTCAATGGGGTTTGGGAGCTAAGTGATCTTCCTCCAGGCCGTAAGGCAATTGGGAACAAGTGGGTTCTCAAGATCAAGGTGAACTCTGATGGAAGTATCGAAAGATACAAGGCCCGTTTGGTGGCCAAGGGTTTTACACAGAAGGAGGGTGTTGATTTCAAAGACACCTTCTCTCCTGTTGTGAAATTCACTTCCATCAGGATATTACTTGCCATCGTGGCAAATCTAGACCTAGAGTTACATCAGATGGATGTAAAGACCGCCTTTCTCAATGGTGATTTGAGTGAGGAGATATATATGAGACAACCTGAGGGGTTTGTCCAAAAGGGTCAAGAGGACAAGGTATGTAGACTAAAGAAGTCTATCTATGGTCTTAAGCAAGCTTCAAGACAGTGGTACTTGAAGTTTCACCATGCAATCACAAGCTATGGCTTTGTGATGATGCATGAAGACCATTGTGTATACTTGTACTCTTCTGGGTCTAGTTTTGCAGTATTGACTCTATATGTAGATGATATACTGATTGCAAGTAATGGGCTTGCATTGTTAAGTACCATCAAGGGATGGTTGTCTTCCACCTTTGACATGAAGGACATGGGAGAGGCTGCCTTTATCCTAGGGGTTAAGATCCTGAGGGATAGAAAGGCAAGGCTATTGGCCCTTTCTCAAGAGCCTTATATTGATAAGATTCTTGCAAGGTTCAACTTAACAAATGCAAAGCCCATGAGTACACCTCTTGCATATGGTTGCAAGATTGGAGAGGACTTGTGTCCTAAGACTCCAAAGGAGAAGGAAGAGATGGCTCAGATCCCCTACCTAAGTGCCATTGGTAGCTTGATGTACGCCATGTTATGTACAAGGCCAGACATCAGCCAAGCGGTTGGACTTCTAGCAAGATATTCTTCCAACCCTGGTCTGGAGCATTGGAAGAGTGTCAAGAGGATCCTAAGGTACCTCAAGGGTACTAAGGATTATTGGCTTTGTTACCAAGGTAAAGACCTTGGTTTACGTGGCTATTCTGATGCTGATTGGGGAGGAGATAGAGACTCCAGCAAGTCTACATCTGGTTATCTTTTCATGCTAAATGGTGGGGCTACTACTTGGTGTAGTAAGAAGCAAACTTGTACAGCATTGTCCACAATGGAGGCTGAATTTGTTTCATGTGCCTCAGCTGTACAAGAAGCCCTTTGGCTAGGTTATTTCCTTAAGAATTTGGAGTCCAGGGTTTCTATTGAGAAACCTATTACTATCTACAGTGATAGTATGGCAGCCATGGCTTATACCAAGGACCCCAAATACCATGGAAAGACCAAGCACATTAGCATGAAATATAACTTTGTGCGAGATGCAATTGAAGAGGGTGAAGTTAGGATTGAGTACATTTCTACAGACCTGATGGTGGCAGATCCTCTCACTAAGCCATTGCCACCACTTGTATTTGCTCGACATGTTAGAGCAATGGGTCTTAGAAGAATGTAAATGTTGGATGTACTTCACCTCTTTGGTGTCACACATGTTATGTATTTCTTTGAAATAATACAGATTATTTTATGAAATACTCAGTTCAATTTTATGAATCACAACGAACAAATGAACATGTCAAACATAGGCAGAGGATGACTTTCTCACACAAGTCATTCGCCCTTGATCTTTGTGTAAGATTAAGGATGAGACTGGCTAAAGACTTAAATGAAACTTAAGTGAATGATACATTTAAGTGGGAGTCATGCTCCAACACATGACACTTTAGCTTTTATGGTCGCCTTGATTATGAGTAATCAAGATTCAATGCTTTGGTGCATTCAGTTTGTATGACCATTCATACATCCTAGCCTATGTTAGATGTAAGCTAAGGCTTACATGGAGAAATTTCATGGTTATTGACATGTCCTCCTTTTATGTGTTAAGAGGAGTACACTTCATGGTGTTTTAAGAGGGAGAAATGACACACTCCTCAATTGGAATGGAGATCACTCCAAGTGGGAGTGACATGAGTAAAACACCTTAGAAGTGTATTATGGAACTTTAATGGATGTGTTTCCAAGTGTTCCATGACCATGAAATACGACCAGAGAAGAATTTAAGCAAGTTGTCTCTATTCTTGCTTAGTGTGAGATTCTTCGAATCAGACTCTTAGTGACTATGGCTTGCTATTAGGAAGTTGAGTTAATTATGATTACTTTGATTGGTTGTCGAAGGTCTTAGAGAAATGAGACTGGAGTATCCTCCTTTTGGGTAATCATGTTAACTCATTGACCTAAGTAGTTGAAGCTAAAAGGAAAGACATTAAGATGATACACGTTCACTAAATTCAATCTTGGGCCCACATATTACTGTGAGTAGTATGCTAGATTGAATGACAAGTGATTGAAATGAGTACTCAATGCTTAATACAATCATGGATTTCAAGGAGTTGAAATTCTAAGAAAGAGACTGATTGTGATTAAGAAGTGTATCATATGTCTGGGGTCTGAAAGGCATAACTTGATGTGTTCAAGCAAGCTTGATGTGTTTAAGCAACACACTTGAATTTGATGTGTTCAAAGAAAGTTTGAAGAAGTTCAAACTATGAGGAGAGGACAATCTTCTATTGAGAGTCTAACAACCTCAATGGAAGAGACTTAGTGTGTGTGCCTGAGGTCGCACCCACAACTCTATATATGTAGAAGTGTCTGGATTATTTCGGCTATAAGGATTAAGGAGTTTGTTTTGAGTGGGAGCTGGAAGTTTAAAAGCATCTTAGTGCGAGTGGGAGTTTGTTGGAATTCTTGGCGCACCAAGATCCTTTTAAGATAGGATTTGAGCTCATTGAGCTAACTCTAGCTTGAACAGCTATCTAAGGCAGCTAGAAGTAGCTCCCTTTAGCTCAAGTCAGCTCACTTCACTTAAGCTATAAGTAGCTCAAAGTAGCTCACTTCAGCTCAAGTTAGCTCAAGCTCAGCTCAGCTCAAGTCAGCTCAAGTCAGCTCACTTCAGCTATAAGTAGCTCAAAGTAGCTGGACTTCAGCTCAAGTCAGCTCAAGTCAGCTCAAGTCAGCTCACTTCAGCTATAAGTAGCTCAAAGTAGCTGGACTTCAGCTCAAGTTAGCTCAAGTCAGCTCAAGTCAGCTCACTTCAGCTTTTGGTAGCTGAATGTAGCTGGACTTCAGTTCACTTCAGCTGAGAGCAGCTAACTCCAGCTCAAGGTCAGCTCTAGGAGCTGGACCTCAGTTCATGGTGCTTGGTTGGAGCTCAAAGGAGCTCAATGGTGCATAAGTAGTATAGTGAGCTAGCTTTGTGCCAGCTCACCTTGCTTTTAGCTCAAAACCACCAAGAGACACATCTTTTGTGTAAAGGTATGTCTCTTCATCAAAAGAGATGACTATTGGCTAAAAGAACATGTCCTTTCATCCAAAGGAAGTGTTCCTTGAGTGAATAGACATGTATATTCGGCCATGGGGTGGTTGGGGTGGTTATTGCACCAAGAATGATGTCCTTTGACATCAAGAGACATGTATATTCGGCCATGAGGTGGTTGGGGTGGTTATTGCACCAAGAATGATGTCCTTTGACATCAAGAGACATGTATATTCGGCCATGGGTTGGTCATAGCACCAAGAGATGTCTCTTGACCAAAGGAACATGTCTCTTAGGCCAAAGGAAGTGTTCCTTGGCCAAAGAGACATGTATTTTCGCCATCATAGATGACCCTTGGCCAAAGGAAGTGTTCTTTGGCTTAATGGACACCTTGCTTGGTGTAAAGGTGTGCCTTTTGGTCATCTATAAATAGCCTTTAGTGGCCAGCCATTTTAAGCACAAATTGGCACTCCATTTGCTCCAATTTCTTGAAAGAAATGTCTACTCCTTCCATTCTTTAAATAAGCCAAAATATTAGACACTTATTTAGAGCATTGTGGGTGGATTGTCATTGAGATTTCTTCATCTCAATTCAAACCTCAAGGTGCTCCTCCAAGATCAAGTCCTCCTCAAGTTTTCACCAAAGATAACCAAGAAGAAAGGTGCACATTCTTTCTTGGTTTAGCAGCATGCTAGGTTTTATTTATTACATGTATGTTCTTAGTAGCATGCTAGGATTTATTTGACATAACTTGTATGTAAAATTGACATGCTATATAACATGTTATATTAAGTGCAATGTTAAGAATTAGAATTATGTATGTCTATATCCATGTTGAACTCAAATGATCAAAATGCATGTGGCATGTACATGAGTAGATAACATAAAGATATGTTATCATGATATCCTAAAATCTTCATACCATCCATAGATTGATGGACAAATAGATAGAACAATTCAAACTCCGGAGGATATGTTGAGATGCTGTCTCATTGATTTTCAGGGAGAGTGGGATGTGCATCTCCCATTAGTGGAATTCTCTTATAACAATGGGTATCATTCAGTGATTGGAATGGCCCCATATGAAGCCTTATATGGCAGGAGATGTATTACTCCTCTTTACTGGCATCAGCTATAAGATAAATTGGAGTTGGGGCCAGACATTGTTAAAGAGACCACAGAAAAGATGAGACTGATTCAAGCAAGAATCAAGGCTACAAATGATAAGCAGTAGTCTTATGCAAACCTAAAAATGAGAAGAGACCTAGAATTTCCAGGAAAGAGACTGGTTGTGGATCAAAGTCTCTCCTATGAAAGGAGTAATAAGGTTTGAAAGAAAGGAAAATTAGCACCCAAATATATAAGGCCATACCAAGTGTTGGCTAAGGTTGGAAATGTGGCATAATGGCTGGATTTACCACCAAAACTTTGTAATATACATGATTTGTTCCAAGTAAGCCTACTCAAGAAGTACGTTCTAAGTTCCAGGTAGATAGAAGTACCTGCTAGTGTACTTATAACCCCAAACCATTCATATGAAGAGGTGCCTATTCAATTCCTAGCCAAAGATACTAGGAAGTTGAGAAGTAAGTGGATTTCTATGTTTAAAGTTCAATGGAGTAACCATACTCCTAAAGAGGTAACCTAGGAAGTAGAACAGGAGATTGCCAAGAGTTACCCTCAGGTATATGCTAGACTTGCAAAGAATTTGGAGGACCAAATTCTTTAAGGAGGAAGGAGTTGTCGGGACCGTCCCTCAGTGCTTGGCCCAGGCCAAAAATGTAAGAAAATTTTGATAAAAACATGAGGGACTCAAGTGGAAATGGGGATAGTGGTGTAAATGCAAAACTGAGAACTAATGGGTCCTAAATGCACATGAGAAATGGCCTAGGTATCAATGGCGGAAAACAAAGATTAAGGGCTATAATGAAAGTTTTTGCAGGTGCTAATCATGGCACTAATAGCTGTGGAAGGACTTTAATGAGCCATGCAGCTAATGGGAGTATTAGGACTAGAATTGGTCCATTTTTTATGCCATTTAGCACTAAACCGGAATGCATGAATCCACTTAAGCCGAGAAACAATAATTTCGGCCAAAACACTACCTTTGCTAGTCAAACGTGTTCTTGGTTGTTTTTGGTGTTCAGGTGCCGGATCCTTGCCAAATTCATGAAGGATTGAAGCTTGAAGTGGAAATCGAGCTTGGCATTGAACGTTTCGGCATTAGGCGACCTTGTACTTCCATTTTCAAGCTTGGTTTTTGATGTTCAAAAATTGACCGAGAGCTCAAGCTGAGGTTTTTGGGTAAGATTCATGGATTCTAGTTGATTTTGGTACTACTTCCATGTTCAAATAATGGCATCTAAGTGATGTGATCTTAGCTTGCTAGATGAGGTGTATATGAGAATTATGGAACTTTCAAGTTCATATGGATTTGGCTAGCTAGTCATTAAAGGCAAGTACCAAAGTTCTTCATAAGTAGCCTAACTTATCTTTGAACTTGATGCTTGAATGGATTGGAGATGAAATGGAATTGTTTGGAAGGCAAGTTTGTATATGGGTACTTGCTAGTGGTTTCGGCCGAGAATAAAAAAGTGGCGTGTGTGTGAGTTGCGTGCTTTGTTTGATTGTATGTGCTTGCTAACCCATGTAGTTAGTGTTATTATGATTATATGTCTCGATTAGTATGTATATATGTTGTTATGCTTGCATTTTTGGTGTTTTCTTTGTCTTTCTTGCAGGTTAAGCATAGTTAATTGAGGTTAAGCTCCAGGCTTAACTAAATAAACTCCTTTGGAGTTGTAGTGAATGTTACTGAATTATAATCTCATGCCTCTTATTGATTGTGTTTCAGGAAAAGGATTACAGCTTGAGTGGTCATTGTTGTTGTTCTTGCTGTTGCTTGTGTACTAAGTTTGTACACTTTTGATAAGGTACATGCAAAAAATGAATGCTTGGCTTGTTAAGTACGTTATGCAAGTCTTATGGTATTTGCCCCAAAACTTATGTGTTGAGTTTTGAAGGATTGGTGTAGGATTGTGGGAAGAGTCTGGGAGAGATGAATGTGTGTTCATGGCACTAGTATGGTGGTTTGCTTTTATGACCATGAACTTGGCCATAAGTCTTGTACTTCAATGTTTGATCTTGTATTGCACTTTCAAGGTGCTTCTCGGGTACTATAGGTGAACATGGCTTGTAATGCATTACTTGAGCTTGATTTGGATATTGAGTACTCTTGGTAGGTTGTCGAGTAGGTAGTACTTGTATATATGCTACTTTTGTGTATATTTAGCCTCGGTTGAACTATGGTTTTGATGTACATATGTTGGATGGGTGGAATTCCAGGTTATGCTTGTTTATGTGCATTGGAATTGTCCTTTTTTAGTAAACCTTCTATGTTCAAATCTTGGCTGAATGTGTATGGACATGAAAAGCATGATTTCAAAACTTGAAATGATATGGGCTTCTTGGTTGCCATCCATTGAATAGCACACTTGATGAGCACACATCATAGACACTTAAAGTAATAGTGTAATGCCTTGCCCTGTGTTGCAAGTATTCTATGGGCCTTACCTTGTGCTGCAAGTAAGCTGTATATAACTACTCTCTAAGCCTCCTAGGGCACCTCCTGGGCCTTAACCTTAAGAAAATAAGACTTAAGCTACAAAGATGAAAGTTGGCCGAAACTAATACCCCACTCATAACTCTTTAAGTACTTGTGTTTAATAACTTTCCAGGTAGTATGGTGAGTGGTACTCTGAGTCCATAGGCTGGGGTTTGTGTGGGGTGTGATAGCCTTACTGCACCTTTGTCTTCTAGCCTTCTTCCTTGACCGTGTGGTCAATCCATGATCTAGTGATCGATTGCACCACATCCAAAACATGCTTGAGTGTCAAAGTAGCAAGGTTTCTTTCGATGAAACTTCCTGCACTTAGGGCTCCTTAGGCTAAGGAACTTCCCCTTATCCTTGCCCTCAGTACCGGAATGGGAATTCTTTGCAATTCCCTTGCCATGTTGTGGCTTTTTCTGCTTGCCTCCTGCTTGACTACTTTCCCCTGGTCCACTGGGAAAGTACCTAGTCTCATTCTCCTCTTTCTCTACTAATAGAGCCTTCTACCTGCTTCATAATATGTCACTGGCCCAAATGGCCTTATAGCCTTTCTGATGTTTGATCTTAGGCCTCTGACAAATATGTTTGCTTTCAACTCCTCTAGTCCATGATACTAAAGAGCATAGGTCACTAACTGATTAAATTTGTTCTTATACTCTAAAACACTCAAGTTGCCCCACCTTAGAGTATCAAATTCAGCTTACTTCATGTCCTTGATGGCATCACTGGCATACTGCTCTTGAAAAGGCTAAGTGAACTCTAGCTAGCTCATTGCTATATCTCTTCTTGGCCTTTTGCCCTTCTGGACAACATATCTATCTTTGGTGTTTGTCCACCACATCTATGCACTACCTACCAAATTGTAAATAGCCAATGACACGTTCTTGGTAGAGTTGAGTGGCATCCTCTCAAACATTTTTTCTATGAAGATTAACCACTCCTCAAATCTTTTTGGTCCTACTCTTCCATCAAACTGTGGATGCCTTAGTCCTTGGAACCTCTCCAAGAGTCTGATATCATCTCGGCCCTCTAGATCCTCAGCTCTATGTCTTTTGGATGAGACTACTCAGCATGGTGATGCTCTCTATTTCTTATCTTGCCTCTTCTCTCATGATCTTCCTAAATCTCATTCCTACTAGAGGAATGGTCATAGATTGAAAGATTGGCCCTAGACACCTGACCAATCTCAGATCTCACCATTCTCTTTCTAGGATTTCTCCTATCTTCATCTTCCACTTCATCATCTTCATCCTTTCTATTTTCTAATCTTCCAGAAGGAACATGTTTAGATGTCTTCCTAGCCTCCTTCTATGATTGCTACTACGCACTCTGAACTACTTCAACTGGTGCTACTTAAGCTCCTTGATGTTGTGCCTGAATCAGTCTTAGTAAGTTTTCATTGATTAGAGCTAAGTTTCACTGAAGCTCTAACCAAACTTGAGGCACTTCAGGGTTTGGTGTCCCCTGTTGGCCCTGATTACCCCTTTCCTATCAATTTCTTTCTTACCTAGGTTTAGTAGGAGGCCTTAGGGTTGGTTCCCCTCTCCTTTTGGCAACCATGTTTACTTCCTATTCATGATTCATCATAGAGCACATATAAAGGTCATAGGTATTTTAATGGTACTTGACACTAGCACCTGACCAAACTAAGTTTGTGTATGTTGCTAGCATGCAAAAGCAATTATATGTACATGTACAAACCATGCTCTGAGCATGCTCTAATACCAACATGTATTACCCACTCCAGGGCAGTCCAGTTATGGTGCCAAAATTGCGCATTTTAAAACTCCTAGGGTTGGTATGTTCTAGAGGCCATCAGAACAATACCCTTAGTGTGCATACCCAAGTGGCCCTCTTGGGCACTATCTAAAGGCATGCATATTGGTCCAACCATTACACAAATATTCACAATTTATGCACACCATGGCAGCAAAGAAAACACTAGCACAAGTCTTAATCTTGGCAACCACACATTAGGCAATCTTGTTAAGTTTAAGTAACCAGCCACTACACCCAAATATTCTTCCAAAGAAACTATATTAATCTAGCGATGTACCCCCTATTTTATTTTCTTCATTATCAAGTCGAGACTTAAACCAAACAATGGAATTTGGTTTTACATCAATAGCCCACCTATGGACCAATTTATAGATTTTTTAAGTTGGCTACAAAATTCTGACCAAATGAATAGTACCTTAGCCAACTTTGCAATGTCATAACTTTGGCTTCAGGGCTTGAATGCATAAATTCTAAAGCCCAGATAAACCTTTGGATTTTATCTAGGTGTGGTCAAAATTTAATATGAAGATTCACTCGACACAGGGAGATATAGAATTTTGGAGTGTAGCGTCAAGATTCTGGTCATTTTATGACCATTTTAACCATACAAAATTTCATAAGTGTGCAAACGCTTCATTCATAAGGGGTAAGCCCTCCAAGGCTATCTCATACATGTCCAATACAACAATAAATTACATGCTCTTTCATCTAGCAACTTACGTGGCCAAAATAGAATTTACAAACAAGCAGCCTATCATTCACACTTAGATAGCTTATGGACCACATTCACAAATATAGCAAAAAAGTCCTCAAATGTTCACATACTTGTTTCAAAATTTACATGCCTTACATGTACATGCATCCATGAACTATATAATGTTATTAAATCAACTAAAACATGCACCCAAGTTACAAGAGAGCTTTAGACACAATGCACTCTAAAAACAGGATGCTATACTGCTGCTGTATAGTACAATAGGCACCATCACTAAAAATATCAAATGTGCTCCTAAAATCACCAAAATGTCCAAACCACAACTAGATACATGAAAGTTCATATAAATTAAATTTCAAATCAAAAATCAAACCAGAATGGTCAATTTGAATATGATCTTTCTGCTGGACCTAGATTGGGCAGATTTGAGGGGAGTAAGTTTCATTGTGAAACTTAGTAAGGAGAACACTTGTAGTCTTAAGGTAATGGTACCTTGTATTACCTACATCCAAAGACACTAAAACACAAGAAAACATAATCAAAATAACCCAACATATAGCAATCAAATGCAGCAGCCAAACACAAACAACAAACACATGTATGCGGCAGCAATAATATACATTGGTTAGTCCATAAAACATGTAATAAACACAAGTAGATCATTATGGCAGCCCTCCTCAAGCGTAAGCTTGATCTCAGGAGAATTTTAACACTAGTTAGTACTAACTTTGGCTCTAGAAAGCCTTAAATTTGTGGCCATCACTGTGCACTTCACACTAGGTCACAAATCCTTCACTAAGTGGACTCCCCTCACTAAGCTTGGTTCATCAAGCTCATGGATCTCTTCCAAACATAGCCCTAGTTCCATAGATGTTTGAATAATGTAACAAAAATTCCATGAGATCAAGAGAATTCCTTACTTTGGCTACCATCACTGAGCACTTCACACTAGGTCATAAAACCTTCACTAAATGCACTACCCTCACTAAGCTTGGTTCATTAAGCTCATGGCTCTCTTCCAAGCCTAGCCCTAGCTCCATGGATGCTTGAAAATATAGTAAAAATTCCATGAGAGCAAGAAAACTCCTTACCTTGATGGGTATGCTGAAATTGGTGCTTGATCCTAGGTACACTCAAGTGTTAGCACCAAATAGCTTCAAATTGCCATTTCTTGCTTTCAACTGTAACTAATTGCCATCTTGGAGTTATGGTGCCTATCGAGGGAGTGTGGATGTTATGGCTCTCCTAGTGGAAAGATAATTTGGAGCCTTATTTCAAGGTCACATAGCAAGAATAGGTATGTTGGGCAATGTTTACTAACTTTCGAGAAATTTAAGCCACCAGATGAGGTTCGGGGGTAAAATGGTAATTCTGTATCTCAAAGAGTCGGGATGTATCTCGAGAGTTAAAAAATGAGTTTCTAAAAGCTCACTTCAACTTTTAACTCAAGTTCACTTCAAATAAACAAGGTTTGACCAAGTTTTGATTAAAGTTACCAAAAGGAGGGGACTTATTTGTAACTTTTGAAATAGTTTGGTGGCTTTGGGTTTAAAAGAGCATATAAGTTGGTAGAGGTGAGGGATGGCTACCATTTGCTTCCTAAACCCGAGCTCATCCTTCTCTTTACCAATTCTTCATCAATTCATGTTAGTGTTGTGCCCAAAAGACCAATCATGAGATGATTGTATTTTTGCACATTGAGTCATGATATTTTATTAAGGCATTAATCCAGCAATTATGTTTGTTGTTTTGTTTCTACGTAACTTAACAAACATAATTGTAACCCTAGAATAATGATATTCTTAAATGTCCCTGGTCTAGTATTATTGTGGAGCGGGTTGCAATAATACATAATGACTAGCATATGTGGAGACTAATATGAGATATGTAGTCTACATATGGGTACAAGTTGGAGAACTTGTGTACTGGACCAACCCACCATGAGAACACTACATGGATCGTTATATGAGTGTCATAAGCGATTCTCATAGTGATCATGGTATATGTAGTCCTTCGACCTAAGATCATCAAGGTTCCCTACATGGGAGTCACATACTTTGATACTTTCCTTTGTTGCTCGTAACTGAGTGAAGTTGAAGGAGGTCATTGGGTATGCCACATATCATGCGAAGGGATTTGTATGATCAAGATGGGATTTGTCCCTCCTATGTAACGGGAGTGATATCTTCAGGCCCCTTGATAGAGTGAGACTTAGAAAATGCATGGCCATGCTCGGATGAGTTGATATACGATATCAATGTCATCAGTTTAAGTTGGTCTACTCGGTAATCAAGAAACCAAAGATTGGGCTATACGAGAGTGACACATTCCATGTCTCGTGCTTAGTCTTGATATCTTGGACAAAGGGACAATGGCATATATCGGTGATGATCATAAAGGTTTAGTCGAATCACCGACAATCTTGTCACTTGGGTAGCAATGATGTGTTGCTAGACACCGCTCATTGCTTATGATCATAAATGTGATTTATGATCATTGCCAACGTGGTAAGAGCCTATTGGGTCGCACACATAGAGCTATTTGGATCATTAGAGTGCATGGGCTAATTATTTGGGTTATGGTTTCACAATAATTTCGTATTAATAATGGGCCCAAGAGTTGAGCCATTATTAAGCCCGAAATTAAAGCCTAATTGGATTAGGGCTTTGAAACCCATTAGGCCTGGAAGTTGAGTCTCACTATAAATACAACTTTTAGTGAGAAATTCATAGGTCTCCTTGCCCTAGCCTCCCAAAAGGAATAGCCGCACTCTTCTCTTGCAATTCCTTGGAGGACGCAAGCTAGCACTGCGAGCGCAAGAGAAACGCATCTGCCGGGACGTGGTGGAAGCGTGGTGATCCCGAGAGGCTCGTGTGGATACCATAGAGAGCCTGAACACGTCAACTGTTCAAGTTTTGTGATTCGACTCTACAGTTGAGTGAGAGATCTCAACCGAAAATTAGGTATGAAAATTTTTGAACACCCGGTTTACCCCGTTTCACTTGGATCCTGGAGGGTTTCGGTTAAATTCCGCTGCGCTATTTGGCTCCCGAAACCCAACAGTGGTATCAGAGCTACTGGTGAAACCCTAAATCGGGATTGAGTGTTGAATCGCATGATGTTATGTGTTCGGTTGCTTTTCGGCCATGATTAATTAGATTGATTCATGATGCATGAAACTGGAACTCATAATGAACATATGAGATATATGAAGAAACGACACAAATTGGTTAATGAGATTAACCTGAAATTGATAGGTATGAGATACCTATATGGATTAGGATTCTTGCAATAGTTGCAAAAACCCTAGCTTGGTTCGGATTCGGCCTATTCGGGCACCGAAAGTAAGGTATTTTTGGTGGCTCGAATGGAGGAGTCTCGGGTGCCTACTTGCTCAAAATAGAAGATTTCGGGCTAAGCAATTATAAGACAATTTTTTGTGCCGGGGGGCGCTGCCCCCCACGCCCCCCGCAAAGGCGGCTCCCCTTAACCCCATCTACTTACCGATCAGTGGAACCATCACCCGCTGACCGGCCAGCGAGACTGCCGTATGCGAAGCGCCACATAAATAAAAACTGGTTAATCAACACACGAAAAT
Organism: Aquilaria sinensis; assembly: GCA_005392925.1. Taxonomy (NCBI): domain Eukaryota; kingdom Viridiplantae; phylum Streptophyta; class Magnoliopsida; order Malvales; family Thymelaeaceae; genus Aquilaria; species Aquilaria sinensis. Next base: position 13,666 of record SMDT01001341.1, on the reverse strand, counting down.
TGGCATGCATCTTTGTTGAATGAGATTTGACATGATATGCTGATTGGTGTTTGAAGCATGGTGCATGGTTATAGCCCTTGATTGGTTGTACTTGTAAATACGGCCTGCGAGTCGTGCCTTTTCTTATCACTCTCATTGTACATTCTCTTCTCACCTTACTCCCCTCGAATGTAACTCGAGGTTTCTATTATTGATGTAATGGTGCATTATGGGATCATCCAAGGTGGTATGTCCAAGGATCATCCAAGGTGGTATGTCCAAGGAGGTGACAACAAAAGGGCAACCAAGAAAGGAAGAGAAGGAGCTTGTGAAGACCCTTTTCTTTTCTTAGGCTTTTATGATATTCTCATTGGCTTGAGAATATCGCATAGTTTGGGCTATAACCATGTCACGTTTATTTCTTGTAAGCATGATATGCATGTTTTATATTTGTATGTGATGCATGTATAAGACAACCGGAGATAACAAATTGGTGAGATCAAAAGAAAAAAAAACCCTCAAACAAATATTAAGTCATTAAATGTGATGCCTTCCAAATGTTGGCACTCGTCAAGACTTTGATCAACATTAGGTGGGTTTGCCAAAGCAAAGCACCTATGTTCATCTTGGTAAGGCGCGATGGGATAATAGTGATATCCAAATTGCTAACTTTGGGTCCGACTTAACTAAGTCATCCTAATAGGATTAGGGACTTAGAGGCATAGAGTTGGGCTTAAGTTCATGAGATGAGCTTGGACAAGTGTTGTTCACCCAACTATCCAAGAGTTGCATAAGATGCAATTGGCAAGGAGTTGCCTACCTAAATAGCTGTAACTTGAGAGAAAAGCCAAAGCTGACTCAGGTTGTGGTCAAATATGGATCTTGGCCCACTAGAATACCTTAGCGCCGAGGTGTTCCGAAATAATATCGAGGGTTATTATTTTGAGGAAAATAGTGGGAGTATCGTTTAATAAAAGTCCTTATTAAATGAATTAAAATACATGACTCTTACACTGCATATTTACTGTTGTAGATAACCATGGCACAAAACACATCGACACTTTCGTTGCGATCGATCCTTGAGAAGGAAAAACTGAATGGGACCAACTTTCTCAAATGGTACCGAAACTTGAGGATAGTCCTCAAACAAGAGAGAAAGGCTTATGTCCTAGAACAGCCTATTCCGAATGAGCCTGCTGCCACTGCTCCAAGAGCTGAAAGGGATGCTCACAAGAGGCATTCTGATGATGCTTTGGATGTTGCATGCCTCATGCTTATTACCATGGAATCTGAGCTTCAGAAGCAACATGAGAACATGGGGGCGTTCGATATGATCGAACATCTCAAAATGCTTTTCCAAGAGCAAGCTAGGCATGAGAGGTTTGAGACCTCTAAGGCATTGTTTCAGTGCAAGATGTCTGAGGGAAGTCCCGTGGGTCCTCATGTTCTCAAGATGATTGGGTACATTGAGAATCTTGAGAATTTGGGATTTGCTCTTCAGAAAGAGTTGGCTGTTGATGTAGTCTTGCAATCGTTGCCTGAAAGCTACAGTCAGTTCGTCATGAACTATAACATGAATGACCTTGACAAGTCCCTCCCTAAATTGCTCAACATGTTGAGAACTGCTGAACAAAACCTTAAGAAGGCTAAGCCCATTTTGATGGTTGAAAAGGGAAAGGGAAAGGGAAAAGCCAACAAGAAGAAGGATAAAGCTAATGGAAAGTCCACTGCTAATTCTTCTTCAGCTGAACTGAAACCAAAGAGTGGTGTGGCAAAGGAAGGGGAGTGCTTCCATTGTAATTGTAAGCAACCTGGACACTGGAAGCGCAATTGCAAGCTCTATCTTGAAGAACTTGCTAAGGAAAAGGGAAGTAAGACTTCCACTTCAGGTATTTTTGTTATAGAGGCTAACTTTTCTACTTCCTCATCTTGGGTATTGGATACTGGATGTGGATCTCACATTTGTGCAAATGTGCAGGATCTAAGTAGAAGTAGAAGATTGGCCCGAGGTGAAGTGGACCTACGTGTTGGAAATGGAGCAAGGGTTGCTGCCTTAGCCGTAGGGACTTATGTTCTCACTTTACCTAGTGGATTAGTTTTAGAATTAGACAACTGCTACTTTGTGCCTACTATTAGTAGAAATTTGATTTCTGTTTCTTGTTTGGACAAGAAAGGTTTTTCATTTATAATAAAGGACAAATGTTGTTCTATTTATTTGAATGAAATCTTTTATGGTAGTGCTCAACTTAGCAATGGGTTGTATGTTCTAGACCTCGAAGATCCAATCTATAATGTGAATACCAAGAAGGTCAGATTAAATGATTCGAACCCAACCTATCTCTGGCACTGTCGCTTGGGCCATATAAATGAGACCCGCATATCCAAGCTCCATAAGGATGGACTCTTGGACTCATTTGATTTTGAATCATATGAGACATGTGAGTCATGTTTGTTGGGCAAGATGACCAAAGCCCCATTCACAGGGCAAAGTGAAAGGGCTAATGACTTACTAGGACTCATACATAGTGATGTATGTGGCCCTATGTCTACACAAGCTAGAGGAGGTTTTCAATACTTCATTACTTTCACTGATGACTTCAGCAGATATGGCTATGTGTATCTTATGAGACACAAGTCAGAATCCTTTGAAAAGTTCAAATGAAGTACAGAATCAACTCAGAGAGTATGCTTCCAGCTAGCGAATCATGTGTACTCATGGGAAGAGAATAAGAAAAGTGCTTCGGGAAAAGTATTAAAGTGCTTCATCAGATCGAGGTGGAGAGTACTTGGATCTGAGAATTCCTTGACTATCTGAAGGAGTGTGGTATAGTATCACAACTCACTCCACCAGGTACACCTCAATGGAATGGTGTATCTGAAAGGAGAAATCGAACTCTGTTAGACATGGTTCGCTCTATGATGAGTCAAGCTGACCTTCCAAACTCCTTTTGGGGACATGCTCTAAAGACAACCGCTTTTACACTAAACCGAGTTCCATTTAAATCGGTTCAAAAGACACCATATGAGATATGGAGTGGGAGGTGTCCCAATTTGTCTTTTATGAAGATTTGGGGCTGTGACGCTTATGTGAAACGTCAATCCTCTGACAAACTGGATTAGTCGTAATCTAAAAAATGCCTTATTGTTGGGTATCCCAAACTAAGGGTTACTATTTCATTGAAATGCCTTAAGCAAAATGGATTGTGTTGGGTATCCCAAAGAAACAAAGGGTTACTATTTATACAATCCTTCTAAGATATCAACTCAGTAGAAAAAAGTGTTTGTTGCTCGAACTGGTGTCCTTTTGGAGATCATACAAATCCCTCCGCATCTCTACAGGAATGACATCCTTCAAGGTCAGGAAAGTAGAACTTGAGGAAAGTTCAAGAACAATGTGACTCACATGTAGAACCTTGATGATGGAACCTCGAAGGACACCATAAGATGTTGTCACTATGAGAAGAGTCTTATCTTGTAGCACAATGATCCATGTAGGTTCTCATGGTGGTTCGGTCCAGTACATAAGTTCTCCAACTTGTACCCATATGTAGACTACATATCTCAATATTAGTCTCCACATATGCTAGTCGTTGTCGGGGCCTGATTGAGAAGTGGCTAGTGGCCATGAAATTCTAGGGAAATATAAGTGATACCCGCTCCACAATAATACTAGACTAGGGACATTTTAGAATATCATTATTCTAGGTTACAATTATGTTTGTTAAGTTACGCAGGAACAAAAATAAACAAACATAATTGTTGGATTAAATGCCTTAATAAAATGATCATGACTCAATGTGCAAAAATCAAAGTCACACATGATTGGCTAATGAGAAGGCTTAGGGCACAACATAGTGGATTGAGTATGTGGCCCTATGTCTACACAAGCTAGAGGAGGTTTCCAATACTTCATTACTTTCACTGATGACTTCAGCAGATATGGCTATGTGTATCTCATGAGACACAAGTCAGAATCCTTTGAAAAGTTCAAAGAATTCAAGAATGAAGTAGAGAATCAACTCGGGAAGAGTATCAAAGTGCTTCAATCAGATCGAGGTGGAGAGTACTTGGATCGAGAATTCCTTGACTATCTGAAGGAGTGTGGTATAGTATCACAACTCACTCCACCAGGTACACCTCAATGGAATGGTGTATCTGAAAGGAGAAATCGAACTCTGTTAGACATGGTTCGCTCTATGATGAGTCAAGCTGACCTTCCAAACTCCTTTTGGGGACATGCTCTAGAGACAGCCGCTTTTACACTAAACCGAGTTCCATCTAAATCGGTTCAAAAGACACCATATGAGATATGGAGTGGGAGGCATCCCAATTTGTCTTTTATGAAGATTTGGGGCTGTGACGCTTATGTGAAACGTCAATCCTCTGACAAACTAGGGCCCAAATCTCAAAAATGCCTTTTTGTTGGGTATCCCAAAGAAACAAAGGGTTACTATTTCTACAATCCTTCTGAGCAAAAAGTGTTTGTTGCTCGAACTGGTGTCTTTTTAGAGAAAGAGTTTATCTCTAAAGGAACTAGTGGGAGGAAAGTAGAACTTGAAGAAATTCAAGAACAACAAGGAGACATCGAACCTGAAATGGAACCTGAACAGACACCACAAGATGTTGTGGTTCAAGAGTCTATTCCTGTAGCACAGAGCCCACGTAGGTCTGGTAGGATTCGGCGTGAGCCCGAGAGATATGGATTTCTCGTGACTCACACTGGTGATGTGATGCTCATGGATCAGGATGAGCCCACAACCTACCAACAAGCTATGTCGGGGCCTGACTCTGAGAAGTGGCTAGTGGCCATGAAATCCGAGATGGAATCCATGTATGAAAACCAAGTATGGACTTTGGTTGACCCACCTGAAGGGGTAAAACCCATAGGGTGCAAATGGGTTTTCAAGAAGAAAACTGACATGGATGGTAATGTGATTACCTTTAAGGGACGATTGGTTGCAAAAGGTTTCAAGCAAATTCATGGTATTGACTATGATGAAACTTTTTCACCAGTTGCTATGCTTAAATCCATCCGAATTTTGTTTGCTATTGCTGCACACTATGATTATGAGATATGGCAAATGGATGTCAAAACTGCATTCCTAAATGGAAAGCTACTTGAGGATGTGTACATGACACAACCTGAGGGTTTTGTCACTCCTGAGAATGCCAATAAAGTGTGCAAGTTGCAAAGGTCCATTTATGGACTGAAGCAAGCTTCTCGAAGTTGGAATCTTTCATTTTGATGATGCAATCAAAGAGTTTGGTTTTATCAAAAATGAAGATGAACCTTGTGTCTACAAGAAGGTTAGTGGGAGCGCTATTGTCTTCTTGGTGTTGTATGTAGATGACATACTACTCATCGGGAATGACATTCCTGAGCTACAGTCTGTGAAGACTTGGCTAGGGAAATGTTTCTCTATGAAGGACTTGGGTGAAGCAGCCTATGTGTTAGGCATCAGGATCTATAGAGATAGATCTAGAAAGCTTCTTGGCCTAAGTCAAAGTACATATATTGACAAGGTGCTAAAGAGGTTTAGCATGCAAGATTCCAAGAAAGGATTCTTGCCCATGTCACATGGTATCACTCTTTCTAGATCTCAGTGTCCGAGTACACCTGAGGAGAGAGAGCGCATGAGTAAGATTCCATATGCCTCAGCAATTGGATCTATCATGTATGCCATGATATGTACTCATCCCGATGTCTTATATGCTTTGAGCATGATGAGTAGGTACCAATCGAACCCTGGTGATAATCACTGGACAACTGTTAAGAACATCCTTAAGTACTTATGAAGGACTAAGGATGCATTCTTGGTCTTTGGAGGTGAAGATGAGCTCGTTGTAAGGGGTTACACCGATGCAAGCTTCCAATCCGATAAGGATGATTTTAGATCGCAATCTAGTTATGTGTTTTGTATTGGTGGTGGTGCTGTGAGCTGGAAGAGTTCAAAGCAAGAGACAGTAGCTGACTCTACAATAGAATCTGAGTACATTGCCGCCTCTAATGCTGCAAAGGAGGTAGTTTGGTTCAAGAAGTTCATCACTGAACTTGGAGTGGTTCTAAGCATTACCGACCCGATAGAGCTCTATTGTGACAACAATGGAGCAATCGCACAGGCTAAGGAACCTCGATCTCACCAGCGATCCAAACACATACTCCGACGCTATCATCTCATCAGGGAGATCATCGAGAGGGGTGATGTAAGGATATGCAGGACTTCGACAGACAGCAACATTGCTGATCCATTGACAAAGCCCCTTACGCAGCAGAAGCATGATAGCCATTCTAGGTCCATCGGTATTAGATACATGGATGATTGGCTTTTAGTGCAAGTGGGAGATTGTTAGTGTTGTGCCCAAAAGGCCAATCATGAGATGATTGTATTTTTGCACATTGAGTCATGATATTTTATTAAGGCATTAATCCAGCAATTATGTTTGTTGTTTTGTTTCTGCGTAACGTAACAAACATAATTGTAACCCTAGAATAATGATATTCTTAAACGTCCCTGGTCTAGTATTATTGTGGAGTGGGTTGCAATAATACATAATGACTAGCATATGTGGAGACTAATATGAGATATGTAGTCTACATATGGGTACAAGTTGGAGAACTTGTGTACTGGACCAACCCACCATGAGAACACTACATGGATCATTATATGAGTGTCATAAGTGATTCTCATAGTGATCATGGTATATGTAGTCCTTCAACCTAAGATCATCAAGGTTCCCTACATGTGAGTCACATACTTTGATACTTTCCTTTGTTGCTCGTAACTGAGTGAACTTGAAGGAGGTCATTGGGTATGTCACATATCATGCGGAGGGATTTGTATGATCAAGATGGGATTTGTCCTTCCTATGTAACGGGAGTGATATCTTCGGGCCCCTTGATAAAGTGAGACTTAGAAAATGCATGGCCATGCTCGGATGAGTTGATATATGATATCAATGTCATCAGCTTAAGTTAGTCTACTTGGTAATCAAGAAACCAAAGATTGGGCTATACGAGAGTGACACATTCCATGTCTCATGCTTAGTCTTGATATCTTGGACAAAGGGACAATGGCATATATCGGTGATGATCATAAAGGTTTAGTCGAATCACCGACAATCTTGTCACTTGGGTAGCAACGATGTGTTTCTAGACACCGTTCATTGCTTATGATCATAAATGTGATTTATTATCATTGCCAACGTGGCGAGAGCCTATTGGGTCGCACACATAGAGCTATTTGGATCATTAGAGTGCATGGGCTAATTATTTGGGTAATGGTTTCACTTTAATTTCGTATTAATAATGGGCCCAATAGTTGAACCATTATTAAGCCCGAAATTAAAGCCTAATTGGATTAGGGCTTTGAAACCCATTAGGCCTGGAAGTTGAGTCTCACTATAAATACAACTTTTAGTGAGAAATTCGCAGGTCTCCTTGCCCTAGCCTCCCAAAAGGACAACCGCACTCTTTTCTTGCAATTCCTTGGAGGACGCAAGCTAGCACTGCGAGCGCAAGAGAAACGCATCTGCCGGGACGTGGTGGAAGCGTGGTGATCCCGAGAGGCTCATGTGGATACCATAGAGAGCCTGAACACGTCAACTGTTCAAGTTTTGTGATTCGACTCTACAGTTGAGTGAGAGATCTCAACCGAAAATTAGGTATGAAAATTTTCGAACACCCGGTTTACCCCGTTTCACTTGGATCCTGGAGGGTTTCGGTTAAATTCTGCTGCGCTGTTTGGCTCCCGAAACGCAACAATTCAAGCTTAAAGCCAAGAGATTTTTGTGAAAATGGAAGCCACCAATGGTGTTTATGCTAAAGGGGGCTTGTTCCAAGTAAAATTTCATGTTTTTGGAGCTTGGAACCATGTTTTCCACATCCCTTATTTTTTATGCAAGGTAACTTGTGATTTCTTGGTTATTTCTTGTTTGGGAAGTGATGAGATGCTTGCGTTTTAGTTACAAGTTAGTAGTTTTGTGTCTTATGCCTTTGTTTTCTTGGAACTTATGTAGACTTTGAGGAACTTCATTTTTTATGGAATAATGGATTGATTCTTGCTTGTGGATTTAAACTAAGATAACAGAGTTATGTTTTCAAGCTTCATTAATGCTATTGGATAGAGTTTGCTTGGTGAAATCAACTAGTTTTGACAATAGCATTAGTTAGTGGTCTGGTTTGATCATCTAGACTAGTGTGTTTGGCTTGATTGGAATGATGTTATAATGCATCATAGGAAGGTTTATGATGGTTAGTTGTGGTCTCTGCAACATGTACTACCTGTATGTGACGTTTGAAGGCTACCCATGCATGTTTGATATGTTTGGAAAGTGTCCAAACTTCACAGTAGCAAAATAGGAAACTTTTCGGGCATTTCGCAAGATTGGTGATGCATCGCCAATCCATACCAGTTCTGACTACTTGTCGCTAATACCACAAAAATAGGCAACATGTCGACAACTGTGGTGACGCATCAACGCAACAGCATTGACACCTAGCTTTGTTTTTAGCATAACTTTTTGTTTGGGTATCCGATTGAGGTGATTCCAAATTGCACGTGAAGCTAAGAAGGAGTACTATCACCTCTATGCCTTCACCACACCTATAATGGCCAAGTTTAAAGTTATTTTACTTCAAAGTGAAGTCATGTTTGGCCATAATAGCACACCATTACTTAGGTGCAACGTTTTAGTGCCATCGAAAGCCTAGTTTGGGCCTTTATATTTAAGGCTCGATTGTGGGAACCTTAGTGTACCTAGGTGGGTTCTAAAGAACCTAGTAAATGATTCCATCCATGGTCATTGCCACTCAACTAGTGTGAACCAAGTATTGGTGGATAGGGGAGCGCCGTGGATGAAGGCTCAGTGCACTTGTTGCCTAGCCATGCTATGCCTTGAGGCACAACTAAAAGCTTAGTGCATCCTTGGTAGGTTAAATGGGTGGAGGCTTAGTACACAAGTGGCCTAGTCATGTCTAAGGACTTGAGGCACTATGTGGAGTTCTAGTACACCTAGTGGATTTTTTATGGTGCAAGCAAGGAGCATCCACCATGTTCACCTACACAAGAACTAAGGGAAGGCTACATTACTACATCAATCAGTAAGCTAAGGCTTACTAGGAGTGAGTTAGTGGCTAGAACTCGCTAGGGACAGAGTGATGCCCCATTAGAAGGACTAGGAAAAGAAGGTGTCCCAAGGGACCTAGGTATATGCCCATCCACTAAACCCTCAGGCTATAAGCACACGTAGTAGGTTTCATATCCTTGTATATGTAGAGTCCTCAAGATTTTTCTTGCATGTTGAAGGCCCTTTACTGAGAATCTTTGATTTTGACTCCCTTACTTTTTGTTGTGTAGTTTTGGGCATTGTTGAGCCATCGACCGTTAGGGGTTGTTGAGCTAGGCTTATAAGCATGTATTTGGTTTATTGAATCTTTATGATTCTAGTTTGTGGGTTGCTTCTTAGTTAAGTTATTGAACTAACTACAGTCATCTTTTTAGCCTACAGAGACTAGTGAAGCACAAGGGAGGGCATGCAAAGCTTGCCACTAAGAGTTTGCTCTAAGGTGGAAGCTTGGTTTTGGATCTCAACACAATTGTTTAGTGAATAGTTCTTCTACACTAGTTTGCCTCCAATGGTCATGTTGAGAAGTTTACTCCAGAGTCGCTCTTAGGTGTGAGCATAGTCTATTCTTGTTTGGCTGCTTACACACAATTGATTATGTGTAATTAATTCCACTTAATTTCTTTGAATGCTTTGACAATTTGATATTTCTTTTTATCATAATAAACCATGGCAATGTTTCGAGCACCATTTCTTTATTTTTTTGATTAAGTCAAAGAAAAAACTCGTGGATTACTGCATAGTAGGATTAAATAACTAGAAGCATAAAGGTTTTAACTAGTGCACATGTAATCAATTAGCTAATTACAACTAGTGTAGGACAAGCAACCTATGGACTTTTTTAGTGAGCTCAAGCCCCAAGCAGTCCATGTCCTGTAGGCCAAGCAGAACATATGCACTATGTTTACCCAAGCGTCCCTCTTAGTCATTATGCAAATATGAGTATATTAGTCCAACCATCACATACATATTCATATACAATTTCATCTGGAAGTAATGAAGATAGTGAAATTCTTTATTCCTGACCAATATGGAATTTGAGTAAAATCCCCAAGTGCATGTACAATCATAAGCATACATGATGCTATTGGTGCGCATTTTATGTGTCCAAACTTTCACACCATGTCCAACTCAAATTCTACCCATGTTCTCCTGTGCCTTTTGTTGGTGCTACTTTGAGCCACACTTTATCACCAACCTCAAACTCCAAATCTCTTCTTCTTTTATTCACATAAGCGGTGGTCATTTCATTGGCTATCCTTAACCTTTCTTGTATCTTCTTGGTTTTTCTTGTCATTTCTTCAATAATCTCATGACCTAACTCTACCCTATCTACGACATCTACCCAACAATGGGGTGTCATACATCTTCACCCATAAAAGGGCTTCATAAGGTGCCACAGCGATGGTGCTTTGATAACTATTGCCCTAAGAAAATTCCACCAAAGGTAAAAGTTGGTCCCATTCTCCTTTCAAATCCAAGATACAGCTCCTGAGCATGTCTTTAAGTATATGAATCACCTTCTCTGTCTGTCCATCTGTCTGAGGGTGGTATGCGGTGCTTAAGTGGATTTCGGTTCCTAGTGCTTTGTGAAATGCACTCCAAAATCTAGCTATAAACCTTGGATCTCTATTTGACACTATGGAGTCTGGCACTCTATGCAACCGTACTATCTCCTTGATGTACATTTACACTAACTTTTCTAGTCAGTCCGTTGCCTTTATTGGTGAGAAGTGGGTACACCTGGTTAGCCTATCCATAATGACCCAGATTGTGTCATGCCTTAATTTGGTCATAGGCAGCCAATTAAGAAGTCCATAGTGATGTCAGCCTACTTCCTTACTAGATTGGGTAGAGTCTGTAGTGTTCTTGCTGGCTTTTGATGCTCTACCTTTATCCTTTCGCATGTGGCACATTTAGAGACATATGTGGCTATGTCCTTCTTCATGTTTGGCCACTAAAAATGTGTTTTAAAGTCTTTATACATCTTCCCACTTCCAGGATGGATATTTAGTTTACTAGAGTGAGCATCCTTAAGTATCTCATTTATGAGTTCTTGCTCACTAGGTACATATATTCTATCCTTGAAGTGCAGTAGTCCCTGCTTGTAGGTATATGATTTATACAAGGACTCTTTGTCTTCTCCTGAAATCTTCTTCAGATTTGGGTCTACTTTTTATGCCTTTCTCATCTCCTCAATCCACCTAGACTGAATAGTTAATGCACTGACTTGTGCTTCTTCCCAATATTGCCACTTATGCCAATGTCATAGCAAACTATTCTCCTCATTGGTATCTACTGAAGATCTACCTTTTAGCAACCTAGTGTATTTCCTACTTAAGGCATCTGCCACTACATTGCCTTTGCCCTCAGTATACTCAGTGTTACAGTCATAGTCTTTAATATACTCTAACCACCTTCTTTGTCTTATGTTCAACTCTTTCTAAGTGAACAATTACTTTAGGTTTTCATGGTTAGTGTATATCACAAATGAGCTTCCCATTCGGTAATGCCTTCATTACTTTAGGGCAAAGATCATTGTGAAAACCTCTAGGTCATGGGTAGGGTAATTTTGCTCATGGGGTCTTAGTTGCCTTGACCCATATGCATTAACATTCCTTTTTTGCATAAACACACATCCTAACCTAGATCTAGATGCATCTATATAAGTGGTGTATGGCTTGCTTGGATCAGGTAGGATTAACACTTGAGCTCAAATCAGCTTGTTATTTAGCTCCTGAAAGCTTTTTTCACATTTTTTAGTCCACTCAAACTTTTGACCCTTTTTGGTTAGTTGAGTAAGGACTAAGGCAATTAAGGAGAATTTTGATGCAAACCCCTATAATAGCTTGGCAATCCTAGAAAGCTTCTAATTTCTTTTACAATCTTAGGTTTTTCCCACTTTTGCACAGCCTTAACCTTTTCAACATCTGCTCTAAGGCCTTGTGCATCAATGATGTGTCCTAGGAAAAAAACTTCCTTTAACCAAAATTGGCACTTGGAAAATTTAGCAGATAGCTAATTGTCTAATAGTGTGTTTAAGACAATTCCTAAGTAATGCTGATTTTCACTTTTGTCCTTAGAATACACTAGGATGTTATCAATGAACACCATAAGAAACTGTTAGTGTTGTGCCCAAAAAGCTAATCATGAGATGATTGTATTTTTTTCACATTGAGTCATGATATTTTATTAAGGCATTAATCCAACAATTATGTTTGTTGTTTTGTTTCTGCGTAATGTAATAAACGTAATTGTAACCCCTAGAATAATGATATTCTCAAATGTCCCTGGTCAGTATTATTGTGGAACGGGTTGCAATAATACATAATGACTACCATATGTGGAGACTAATATGAGATATATAGTCTGCATATGGGCACAAGTTGGAGAACTTGTGTACTGGACCGACCCACCATGAGAACACTACATGGATCGTTATATGAGTGTCATAAGTGATTCTCATAGTGATCATGGTATATGTAGTCCTTTGACCTAAGGTCATCAAGGTTCCCTACATGTGAGTCACATACTTTCATACTTTCCTTTGTTGCTTGTAACTGAGTGAACTTGAAGAAGGTCATTGGGTATGTCACATATCATGCGGAGGGATTTGTATGATCAAGATGGGATTTTTCCCTCCTATATATTGGGAATGATAACTTCGGGCCCCTTGATACAGTAAGACTTAGAAAAATGCATAACCATGCTCGGATGAGTTAATATACGATATCAATGTCATCAATTTAAGTTGGTCTACTCGGTAATCAAGAAACCAAAGATTGGGCTATACGAGAGTGACACATTCCATATCTCGTGCTTAGTCTTGATATCTTGGACAAAGAGACAATGGCATATATCGGTAATGGTCATAAAGGTTTAGGCGAATCACCGACAATCTTGTCACTTCGGCAGCAATGATGTGTTGCTAGACACCGCTCATTGCTTATGATCATAAAAGTGATTTCTGATCATTGGCACTGTGGTAAGAGCCTATTGGGTCACACGCATAGAGCTATTTGGATCATAAGAGTGCATGGGCCAATTATTTGGGTTATGGTTCCACAATAATTTTGTATTAATAATGGGCCCAAGAGTTTGAGCCATTATTAAGCCCAAAATTAAAGCCTAATTGGATTAGGGCTTTGAAACCTCGAGTCTTACTATAAATACAACTTTTAGTGAGAAATTCGCAGCTTTCTTGCCCTAGCCTCCCAAAAAGACAGTCGCACTCTTCTCTTGCAATTCCCTGGAGGACATAAGCTAGCACTGCGAGCGCAAGAAAAATGCATTTGTCGAGATATGGTGGAAGCGTGGTGATCCCGAGAGGCTCATGTGGATACCATAGAGAGCTTGAACACGTCAACTGTTTAGGTTTTGTTATTTGACTTTACAGTTGGGTGAGAGATCTCAACCGAAAATTAGGTATGAAAATTTTTTAAACACCCGGTTTACCCCCCGTTTCACTTGGATCCTAGAGGGTTTCGGTTAAATTCTGCTGCACTTGTTTGGCTCCTGAAACCCAACAGAAACTTGCCTAAGTATGGTTTGAACACATGGTTCA
>SMDT01001340.1:0-96996 GCA_005392925.1 Aquilaria sinensis | reverse complement strand
CGGCAAAAGAAGTGCAGAAGTTCGTATGGAAAAACATCGTGTGCAGATTTGGCATACCGAGGGTACTCGTAGCGGACAATGGGTCCCAGTTCATAGACAAAGGATTCCAAGAGTTCATTAGCAACCTCGGGACAAAAATGCACTTCGCCCCAGTAGCTCACCCCCAAAGTAATGGGCAGGTGGAAGTATCTAACAGGACCATAAAAGATGGTCTGAAAAAGAGATTGGGAGAAGCAAAAGGGAAATGGCCAGGAGAACTCCAAAGCGTGTTATGGAGCTACCGGACGACACCCCGAAGAGCCACAGGGGAAACACCCTTTTCACTCGTCTTCGGTACAGAGGCTATCATCCCCGTCGAGGTAGTACAACCGTCAATACGAGTCCAAGTGTTCGACGAAAAAGGAAATGACCTCGGCCTGAGAACCAAGCTCGACCTCGTCGGCGAACACAGAGAAGTAGCCGAGCTGAGAAGAAAAGCTTTCCAGCAAAGAGTGGCAGCAGCCATAAACCTACGCGCTAAGCCAAAAGGAATAAAGAAGGGAGACCTCGTTCTCCGAAAGGCTGAATTTGCACCCCGAAAACCGTCCCACGGGGTACTTCGCGCAAATTGGGAAGGACCCTACCTGGTACTTGCCGAAGTACGAAAAGGAGTTTATAAGCTCGGCGATGCCGAAGGCATAGAATTAAAAAATACTTGGCACTCAGAGGCCTTGAAAAAATTCTACGCCTAAAAAAGTTCGGTGGGAAAGTTGTATTAGTGGGAAAAATTTGTCCAAATAAAAAATTCTGAAAAGAGTCTCACGAAAAGTTGGAAAGTTTTCCGAAGTCTCTTGAGCGAATATATTCGGGACAAAGGAAAGCAAGAATATGGTTTTCCGAAGTCTCTTTTAGAATTAAAAAATACTTGGCACTCAGAGGCCTTGAAAAAATTCTACGCCTAAAAAAGTTCGGTGGGAAAATTGTATTAGTGGAAAAATTTGTCCAAATAAAAAATTCTGAAAAGAGTCTCACGAAAAGTTGGAAAGTTTCCCCAAGTCACTTGAGCAAATATGTTCGGGACAGAGGAAAACAATGGAATCTGGCAAAAAATATATATACTCAGCCAAAATTTTTATTTATTGAGCCAAACAGTGCTTACAGAGGAAGAAAATGAAGACAGAAGGCCCTAATACAAGCTAAGGAACCTCGGCGTCCTGAGAGCTGCCAGCCTCTGTGCTTTTGTCAGTAGCCTTTGGCGCCGGGAGAGAAGGAGGCAGTCTCAAATGCTCGATCTTGGACCAAGTCCACCGAGGCTCCTTGGGGATGTTCATTGCTTCCAGAAAGGAGAGGTCGAAGTCTGGGAACTTCTGCAGGATTTGGTGCCGAGCGAGACAGAAGCCGTCTTGAAAGCCCAACTTCGTCATATTATCGGACTCCTGCTTCTTGACCTCCAAATCCTCGAAGTCCTTCTCCAGATCAGCGTAATCCTTCTCCAAATCCTTGACCTTTTTCTTCAGTGACTTCACCTTCTTCTTCTCTTCTGAAGGCTCCATCAGAGATGCGACCTTGGCTTCGAGTTGAGCTTTCTCCTCGAGCGTCTTCGCAAGGATTGTGTCACTTTCTGACTTACCGTTTTGAATCGCCTCGACGGTCGAAGTCAGCTCCGCCATTCGAGAGCCGAGGTCGGAAAGCTTCTGGGAGGTGTCTTTCTGAAGTTCCTCTTTCTCTTTTTTGAACTCCTCCCGAAGTTCAGCAACCTCCTTCTCTGAAGACTGCTTCAGCTGAGCATGAGCATTTTCGGCTTCCAGCGCCGAACACTGGGCCTTCGTCTTGGTGTAAGCGTCCCAGAGTGACGCCCTCCTTTCTGACCACGCGAACACGGAGACACCCGGCATCCCGAGCCTCCTTCTCCGCGACTGCTCGAGAGGAACCGGCATACCAGGGCCGAACAACTTGGATAATAATCCCAAAGTGCCGCCCTCTTCTCTGCCTCTCGCGCCACACCGGCCCATGGAACCCGGCATACCCCATCAGCTGCAAAAAAGAGAGAGAGAAGCAAACAGAGGGAAAATAATGCTAAGTACTTGGCAAAAAATCAAAGACAAAATTGCCACTAAGGAGACAGTGGAGCGTACCTTGGCAGCATGTTCAGTGATTTTGGCGGCCAAGGAGTTATCGCCTGGGTAAGCCGCCGTAATGGCCTTGTAAGAGGCCTCAGTAAGCACCCCTTTGCACATTTGCCTGGCCATCTCGGGACAGTCCTCGGAGTACATATTCATGTCCTCCGTGAACGTCCAAAAGGGCTCTTTCGGCACTTTCCCTTCAGGAATTTTGGCATCCCGAAGGGCCCTCTTGCGGGCATGTTCGGTAACCCAGCCAGGAGAGGCCACCTCCGCTGCGCAACAAGGCAGAAAAATTGGTTAACGCCAGAAACGTCTTAGTGATTTGCAAGAGACAAAAGGATGTTCGACAAAGTGCAAACCTGTTGACACCTCGGTAACGTCATCATCAGGAACCGTCGTCGCCTCACTAGAGATCCCCTTGCCTTTTATTTGGCGCCGCTCCTCGGCAGAAGGGGTCTCCTCCCCATCGCCCTCCAGAAGAGCATGCGAAGGCGTGGGGCTTTGAGGTGGCACGTCGGAAGAAGGGACGTCGGCAAAAGGTACCTCGGGCAAAGGGACAGCGTGGTCTTCGGCTTCCTCGCCTGCCTCCTCCGGAATCTGCGGAAGAGAGGAAGGACCAGCCTTCCTTGCCCGTTTGGAAGGAGGGCCCGCCGAAGTGTGCTTCCGCCTCTGAGAGGCGGCCTTCTTTGTCTGCTCGGCCCTCTCGGCCTGGCCCGTAAAAAGAGTCTTGTAGAAGGCAGCCGCGTCGTCGCCCATCTCTGGAGAAAGAAAACGAAGATCATTGTAAGTCCAAGATGAAGTCATGAAGGGAAAAATGAGAAAGTAACTTACTCTCATAAAAAGACTCATAAGTCTCTTCCCCCCGAAGGAGTTTCACGAGCCAAGCGGCCTTTCCCGAAGAAGCCGATTTTGGCATATTGAGGTCCGTCTCATGCTCCTTTACCACCTTGAATTCCCGAAGGACCTCTTCGGTCATGAGCCTCCAGTTGATCGGAAAGGAGTAAAGGGCACGAGGAGAGACCTCGGCAGCCCAGTCAGAGACGGCCCGGATGCGCCTGTCGAAGTCCTCAAAGATAGGTGCTACTTCGGCGTCCAGCAGCATCTTTGGGTCAACAACGTCCATCTTGAGCCTCCCCTGAGCCCACTTGGTCGGGACGTGCGACCAAGTTTCCGACTTCTTCAGGAAAAAGAATTTTTGTTGCCACCCTCGCCAGCTGTCTTTGGTGGCGAAAGTGAACGTATACTTTTTGCTCCCGGATCCCCGAGGTAGCATAAAGTAGAAGCCACCCTTCGGGACCACGAAGAGCTTGTAGTACTGAAGAAAAACTACAAAGTGAGGTTTTATTTTGAAAACGCCGCACATACAGAGGAAGGCGTTGAAATAGCAGTACGAGTTCGGTGGGAGCTGGTTAACGGCAATGCCATGGAAGTCGCAGAACGCGCTAACCATCTCCGGGGGGGGATACCGAAGTCCGGCCTTCAGTTGGGCTCGGAAAATGGTGATTTCATCACTTCGGTTGGAGAAAGGAAATTGGTCAGGACGGGGCAACCTCGTCACAGAATAAGAGGGTAAGAAAAACTTTCTCTTCCACTTCGCCAGTTTTGCCGGAGTAGTGCAGCAGGGGTGAGAAAGGAGAGGTTGCCAACTCTCGGGAACAGGCATCGTGAAAATGAGTTCAGAGAAAGCAAGAAAAACGAGTTCGGGAAAAACAAAGAAGAAACTTTGAGAAAAGCAAAAAGACTAAAACCCACCAAAGGTCTTGCCGGAATCTGGATTTTTGGAAGCCGTCGTGAAAAGTGGTCGGAAAAACGCCTGAAAAAGGAGAAACACCGCGGAAAATCGGGAGAGAATTAGAAAGCAGAAGAAAGCAAAAGTAGAAGCAGAAAGAGGGTTATGACCGGACTGGTATATATAGGCCGAAGAGGCCAGATGAACCGTCGTCATTAGTACCCCTCGGAAGGCGAAGCATCGCCATAATTGCTAAACTGCGCCTGAAAAGTCGCGCCTGCCGTATTCAGCGCACTCTTACCCAGCAAAAAGGGGCACCACGTGTCAACCATCGCGCGGCAAACGTGCCGCGTGTCAGGCATCGCGCAGCAAACGTGCCACGTGTTGTCCATCACGTCGAGCAGGCCCTCTGACACCATTTGGTCTAGAGGCGCCGCCCTAGACTGACTCTGCTGGACACAGGACGCGACACATAAGCAGACCTATAAAGGCAAAAAAGTAGGTTACCTCGAAGACACCAAAAGACAGCCTATGACTTCGGGCTTAAGGACTATCTTCAGGTACAAGGTTATCCTATTTTCCCTCGCCATAAGGACACCAAGAGACAACCAGTGACTTCGGGCAGAAGGTGTGTCTTTGGCACAGGGATAGCCTATCTTCTCGCACCTCGAGGACGCAAAAATGCTGCCAATCACTACCAGCAGAAGAAGGCATCTTCGGCGCGGGTATCACAACCACAGGACCCGAGAACCGATGAACCGAAGTTTTTCACTTCGGCTTTTCGGAGGGTGGCCTGTGATAGCCAAAGGCTATTGCCTCCTCGGTAGTAACTCCCTGCCAGAATATTGGCCGAGGAGTCTGACGTCACCCAAGAGAGGATCTTTTCACTGACCTCGGAAGGTGCGAAGTCAAACACTATGAGCTCGAGACTTTGGTTAGCTCGTCAGGAATTCCGAGGACAACACCGTCTCCATCGAGGGGCCAAACTGACTGCCCCGAAGAGTATCTTCCCCGAACAAGAAGCACCTGAACAAGGGAATCCCCGAACTATGGGTGTGAGTCCCGAAGAAGGTGTCCATCAAGGGAACTCCCAGAACTATGGGATAGATCCCGAAGGAAGTGCTCGCACCGAAAGACGGATGGAATCCGAAGAGGGTGCACGCACCGAAGGGCGACCTCGCCCAGGGGACCTCGGGAGTACGGTATGAGCATTTAAGGAGCCTCTGACATGTCGCCCGCAAGCCCTGCACGTCACATCAGAACGGCGAACTGACACGCCGCAGCCGCCCCAGTCCTGACACAACCTGTCCGGGTCCAGGGCTAAAGGAGGCTGCAAACGGCTGCCTGTCCCCTAGGTCCAAAAGCACAGATCAAATCCGACCGAACACGTGTCATGATCTGAATGGACCATCTACTCCTATAAATACTAGGAAAGGGGACTGGGCAAAGGATGGGCATTTTCCTCCCTCTGAGAAAACACAAAACAGGCAAAACACTTGATCCCTTAGTGTTCTTCCTCCACTTTCACTCAGAAAATTGACTTGGGCGTCGGAGGGTCTTCCCCGGAAAAGCAAACCGGGGACCTCCTAACCTCTTCTTTGAGCTTTTCAGGCACACTCAGCTGGGAAACCAGAGCTCCAGGCGCTTGCCTCCTCAGGAAGTCTCTCCACCTGTCAACATGACAACAAACGAAGATGCTTTGGGGCATCACATCCATCATCTTCGGAAAAATGTTTAATCAAATCATGCATTTGCCATTTTTGGTAAAATGTTTAATCAAATAGCACTTTTATGACCTTCAGTGAAATGTTTAGGGCACTATGTTTGGAAAATATTCACTTTACCATCTTTAGTTAATGCTTAGGGTGGTATCTTTGGCAGATGGCTGCTTTTCCATCTTTGGTGACTTGCAACATGTGTACCACCTTTGGTTAAGACATTTACAGATCAATATTTCACCATCTTTAGCAATTTTAAGTGATGAAAATTTATCAAAGTATTGTAGGAATAATTTTTGGAATTCGCATAAGGTCTTTAGAGAATATGCATTTGTAAAGTACTTATGTGTGTTCAAAAAAATTTCCATAGCGACTTTGGAAAACATCCTCTAAGTAGAATGTTCTTTGAAAACTTCTAAGTCCTTAGAAAATTTCTAAGTGTAGAATTTTTTCAAAGAACCCAAATGCCAAGTGTCTTTTAATTCTTCTCTTTTGGCATTTTTGAGTTTGTAGACTCTTGGCCGAACTTCATCAGTGACCAAATAAGGTCCTTCCCAATTTGGTCAAAGTACACCATAAGATGACTTTTGTGCTTCCAATTTAGCCTTTTGGAGAAGAAGGTCTCCTACCCTCATCCCTTTAGGTTTGGCTTTTAAGTTCATCGTGATGGTGAGTCATTGTTAGAAGCCTTTCTTTTAAGTTTGGCCATTTCCCTATGTTCATCAACCATATCCAGTCTTGCTCTTAAGTCGAGGTTGTTTCCTTCTTTGTTCAATACTTGTATTATTATGGAAGGTTTTACAACTTCAAAAGGGATTAGGGCCTCTGTCCTGAACACGAGTGAAAAAGGAGTTTCCCCAGTAGCTTTCCCAGGGGTTGTTCAGTAACTGCATAACACGCTCAGTAGTTCATTGGGCCATTTTCCTTTAGCTTCATTCAGCCTCTTCTTCAGACCATCTTTCAATGTTTTGTTGGACACTTTAACTTCCCCATTGCTTTGAGGATGGGTGACTCAGGTGAAGTGCAATTTTATCCCAAGGTCGGTGGTGAAGTCTTGGAACCTTTTGTCAATGAATTAGGAACCATTGTCTACTACTATTACCCTCGGACAACCAAATCTGTGTATGATGTTTTTCCAGATGGACTTCTGAATATATTCGGTCAAAATTATTTCCTAGGGCTCTACCTCAATCCACTTTGTGAAGTAGTCTACTGTAACGATGTAGTACTTGATGCCTTCTGGAGCTGTCGAGAGGCACTAATGCGGTCAATTCCCCATATTGCTAAGAGGCATGGGTAGTTTACCAAAGTTATCACTTCTAAAGGTGTTCTTTGGATGGGCATATGTAGTTGACACTTGATGCATCTTTTAACAAACTTCCAAGCATCCTTCCATATGGTTAGCCAAAAATATCATTGCCGAAGTAGTATTTCAGCTAGGGCATCTGTCCCGATGTGGGATCCACATCTTCCTTCATGAACTTGTTTCAACATTGCTTAGGCATCCTCTTTTCTAATGCAGCTTAAGGGGGATTTGAGTACCCTTGCCTATACAATTCTTCTCCAATAAGGAAATATCTTTTCGATCGACTTCACACCTTTGCCACCTCCCTATGGTTTTCAGGTAAGGAGAAGTTTTCAAATATCCTTTTATTGACTTTTTCCATCATTTTCCTTTGACCATGATGGCTTCCATGTTTTCTTTCCAAGCTACATTTTCTATCCATACCTTGTCAGATCTCTGGATTAGCTCTTTAACAAGGTTGTAATATTTGGCCAATTTTAGATCTTTGGCTTTTTATTCCCTTATTGTTTGCTAAACTACTAGTTGCAAGTCATTGTAAGCTTTAAAATTTTTTATATGGACTCATTTTTGGCAATTGTAGGCCTGTTAAAAGGGCTTTGTATTCGGCTATGCTGTTAGTAACATCAAATATGAACCTGATGGCCTTTGTTGATTTCATGTCTTTGAGTCCTCAAAGTATTATACCGACACTTTGGTGTTTGGATCTTGATGCAGCGTTTATGAAAAGTACCCACACAGGATACTCATCTCGAAGGTTCCCTGAGGTATCCTCGGTTTCTGGTAATTCAGCTATAAAGTCTGCCAAAGCTTGAGCTTTATCGCTTTCCTCGGTTCATATGTGATTTCATATTCACCACGCTCAATGAAGCACTTTGACAATTGGCTTGAATGATCTACCTTCTGCATGATTTCCTGAAGGGGTAGATTAGACCACACTATAATAGAGTGTCCTTGGAAATATGACCGAAGTCTTGTACATTCCATTACTAAGGCATAGATTGCCATTTGCAATATTGGGCACCTTACTTCGGCTCCATGTAGGGACTTACTAACATAATATACTGGCCACTGTCTTCCCTGTTCCTTTTTGACAAGTATTAAACTCACCGCCTTTTTACTCATAGCAAGATAAATTATGAAAGGTTCTTTTCCCCTAGGTTGTTGAAGTGTCGATATGTGGGACAAGTAGTCTTTTAGCTTGTCCCATGCTTTTTGGCACTCTCCATTCTAAGCATGTTCTTTGAAACCATTGGAGACGTCACTTTTGGACATTTTGGTTAGTACCTAGAGGAAAGGTCGGCATTGATTTCCATATCTGAATATGAATTTGCCAACTGCAATTATCCTCCTAGTAAGCCTTTGTACATCCTTGATTGTTATGGAGTTTTAGATTCGAGTAAGGTATTAACCTTTTCAGGGTTTGCATTTATACCTCATTCAAAAACCATGATGCTAAGGAACTTACCAATCGTCACTCTGAATACGCCTTTTTTGGGGTTAGCCGAATTCCATATGCTCAAAGCTGCTGGAAGGTTTCCTGTAGGTATGTGATATGATCTTTTGATAGTTTACTTTTAACTATCATATTGTCAACGTAGACTTCCATGTTCTTCCCAATTTGGGTATCAAATACCTTGTTCATTAACCTTTGACATATGGCTCCTGCATTCTTGAGGTTAAAGGGCATCCTCACATAACAATATGTTCCTATGTTAGTTATGAATGCCATTTTTTCCTCATCCTCGGGATTCATTGAAATTTGGTTATGCTCATTGAATTTGTTGAGGAAGCTTAATACCACTATTTGGCTATTGAATCTACCAATTGGTCAATCGAAGGTAGAGGACACTAGTCCTTGGAACAAGCATCATTGACATTCCTAAAGTCAATACACATTTGGAGTTTGTCACTCCCTTCTTTGGTGGCAATGACGATGTTGCTAAGCCAATTAGGGTATTTGACTTCCCCTATTATTTTGCCTTTTAGTAGTCATTGAATTTCTTTTTTGATGAAGTTGTTTTTATGCGCAAAGATGCTATGCTTCTTCTGTTAAATTGGTTTTGCTTTGAGGCATATGTTTAGACTATGCTGGATTATGTTTGGGTTTGTTCTAGGCATATCCTCTAGGGAATACGCAAATAGGTCATTATTCATTGATAAAAGGGATACAAGTCTTTCTTTTTTAACTTTGGCCAACTATTTCCTAATTTGGGTGTTTCAGTCGGGGACAAACTTGACATCCTTAGTTTTTACTTTCTCACTCTCACCCTTTTCCCCTTCTAGCTTATCTTCAACAAGTATGCCTTCCATGCCTAAAGTCTGTGTATGAACTTTGGCAGGGATCTATGTTGCTTTGACGAACACCTTGCTTACTTTGACTTGATTAATGTATATTTTGGCATCTCTTTCTCTAGCCTTAAATGTGACCATCAGATATTTCATGTCAGTGTGGAGGTGATGGTTGGCTCGTGTCTGTTTACCGAGGATGGTGTTATAAGATGACAGGTCATCTATGATGATGAATCTTATAATGGTGGAGGCAAAGAGTTCTTTTCCCATTTTGACCAAGGTACCCTTTAGCATCAGTGGCAGGTCAATTGATCCCAACACGGAGAGTTCTGCAGGTCCAACCCCGAATGTGGGTGACGTCATGGGTTTAAACTCACTTTCAAAAATACCCAAGCTTGGCAATAGATAGGCAAACAGGACTTCAGCATTCGTACCATTGTAAAAAAGGACTCTTGTGACATCCCAGTTTCTGATCCTAGCCATTATCAAGAGAGGATCATCATGTGGAAATTCACCATCGAACCATCCTTTTGTGTGAGCTTGTTTGTAGGACTTCAGAATTCTGTCATTGCTATCTCTCTCACTTTCAT
The DNA here is from genome assembly GCA_005392925.1 of Aquilaria sinensis. Classification (NCBI taxonomy): domain Eukaryota; kingdom Viridiplantae; phylum Streptophyta; class Magnoliopsida; order Malvales; family Thymelaeaceae; genus Aquilaria; species Aquilaria sinensis. The sequence continues at coordinate 87,262 of SMDT01001340.1, read as the reverse complement.
CTTTCTCTCAGCTAAGGGTATCCCATAGTGATTGTCTGGATAATGCCAGTCGAAGGTGGGGGATGCTTTCTTGGACTTTAGTTGGTTTGACATCTATTCAAGTTGTATTCCTCATCTTCTACCTTTTTCTCGATTCTTAGATGAGGGAATTCATAAATAACGGCAAAGTTGACCTTGCTTAGTCAGGGACTTAATGTACTTCCTCAGTTGGAAACAATCCTAATATCATGCCCATGTTCTCGATGAAATTGGTAGTATTTTTTCACATTTTTCTTATTCTCTAAAGTCATAGGCTTTAATCATTGAATTGATGTTCCTTGCCTTTCTAAGGCCATCAAGATGTTGGTTCTTTTGGTGTTTAGGGGGCTGAACATCATTGCCATTTTCCCCTAGCTTTTTGAGGTCTTCCCCTTCCCTTGTTATGGTATCAAGTTTAGTGACTTTGACCTTCAGATTGGTGATGATTTGCCTTTAGCCCTATCATCTGTAGCTTCTAGATCACTAAGTGTTATTCTGCCCTTCTGTAGAACTCTCTGAGGGTGTCCCAGGGATCCTTTGAAAATTCATAAAAGAGCCAAGAATCCCTCTTAAACCCTCGTATCATTACTAGAATCCAAATTTCTGGACAAAAGTTCAATGACACTGAGGCCCTCTTCGTTGAACCTTTCGACATAGTCCTGAATGGTGCTACCATTCTTTTGAGCTTTGTTAAACATTTGAATTGGCATCTTTTCCATTGGTTTGCTCCCAATGACCTATTACATGAACACTGTGGATAACTCTTGGAACCCTGTGATTGTTCCTAGTGGCAAAGAGTTATACCACGCTATAGCTCGTCTTAAAAGTGTTACTTCAAAACACTTGCAGAGGGTGGGTCATAGGCTTTGTGGAGCATGATACTCCTCTTATACTTAGTTAGGTGACCTTTCGGGTCAGTTCACTTGTCGTCGGTGTCTAGGTGAGACACCTGGAAGTCATTGGGCATTAGTCCTTCCACTACTGGTCAAACAAATACGGACTCATCTCCGGTGAAGTTCTCAGTAGCCTCAACCAAATGGGCTTCTCGGAGACTTGTTTCTCCACCTTTTTCATCCTCTCCAAGATCTTTTCAATTAGGATAGTAGTGCAGTTTTCTTCATGGTGTTATGAGTGATGTGGAAGAGGGAGTGATGTCTTCTCCTGGGTGAGTAACTTCATTGTCAATGAGATGAGTACTTCTCATGAGGAGAAAGACTCCAATGCCGTGATGTCCTTGGTTCATTTGATCTAGACCTCACTGTGTACCATCCACAAGATGGCAGATTCTCTGTTGAAAGCTCATCATGAAGGCTTCTGTGGGCAAGCTCTGACGATATGACTAACGGCCTCTCTCCAGGCAAGCCTATGGGGAAGGTGTCCTTATGTGTGAATGCTATTATGGCTACCTTTGGTCAAGTTTTTGTGTCATTTTGGCCATAATGGAGTGGTGGAAATTGCATAAGAAACCCATTGTGACCGGAAAGGATGTTCGTCCTTAGGCAAGGAAGGCTCTGGGTGTGCTTGGTCACTTGTCACTAAAGGCTTAGGGGCGAACTAGGACTTGGGAACTCCCTTGTCCTTAGAATGCCTAATATCAACTACAGTGACCTGGGGATAGGTGCCTACAGACAATGCCAAATGATGGTCTAAAACATCTTCAATGTAGGACATGTTTGGCCTCCAGTAGATCTTTTCTTAAATGATATCTACAACACTTTAAGAACGTGAGTTAAGAGCTCTCATAGTGTTTTTTGGGGAAGGGATCTTGGACGCCCAAGTTAGTATGTGAGGGAGAGGTTGCTAAGAATAGGAAGTACAAAAGGGTGTCTCATGTCGTATTACCTAGGAGCCTCCTAAATATTTATAGGAGGCTTTAGGGAAAAGGCCATTGTCCTTAGTTATGTAGATTAGGACACATGGTTGGCCATATCTGCATATGTTCAGGCCGTACCTTAGGAAAAGATGTGCCTAACTGTCTGTAGGTGGTTATGCCTAGACATCCTATCAGGGACATGTGAGAGCTTCTTGTCTGTGGTCCTAGGGGCTATGTTTCTGTCATTTTGCTCTTTGAGCCTTTGGCTCTCAAACCCCTTTGGGAGCCACATTTATCTTTGATGGTGATGAGGGACTTTCTAAGGTGATATTAGCTATTCTTTCGAGGATGGTTAGTGTACATTAGAAGTTGATTTAGACAACACCTGAAGGTAGTGCAAGCTACTTTTTTTAGGTTGGCTATGTTTTTCTTCGAACATGGTACCAAGTCCCAATCTGAGCTTGGGTAAGGCGAATATCCAAGGGTGGTCATGTGCCATCCTCCAATGTTAGTCCTATTACATTTCGGGGGTGGTGTCGACCACCTATCAGAAGGCTTAGTGGGCGATAGGCTTTCAGCTATCACAATATAGAATGTTTCATTATTTTGATAGGGATCAGAGCTTATGTTCTAAACATGATAGAAAAAGGGGTTTCCCTAGTTGCTCCTCTTGGATTTGTTCGGTAACTCCATAGTACACTTGGTAATTCACCAGGTCACTTACCCTTGGCTTCATCGAGTCTTTTCTTGAAGCCATCCTTCAAAGTTCTATTTGATACTTTTACTTGTCTGTTGTGTTGAGGATGAACTACTAGAGCAAAGTGCAATTTTATGCTGAGGTTGGTGGCGAACTCCTGGAACCTTTCTATCAATAAATTAGGTACCATTGTTTGCAACTATCACCCTCGGGAAGCCGAACCTGCATAGGATATTTTTCCAAATCTATATTTGGATGTCTTTGGCTTATATCATTGCTAAGGGTTCTACTTTAATCCATTTAGTGAAGTAATCTACTACTACAACATAACATTTGACCACTCTTGGTGTAGCGGGAAGAGGACCAATGAGATCGATTCCCCATACGGTGAAGGGGTAGGGGTAACTAGTTGAGGTCACTACTTCAGAAAGTGCTCTTTAAATGGGCACATGCCATTGGAACTTATGGCATTGCTTGATGAATTGCCAAGCATCCTTCCTTATGGTGGGCCAAAAGTATCCCTACTGAAGTAATACTGTAGCCAGGGAGTTTGTCCAGTTGTGGGATCCACATATCCCCTCATGGACTTCCTTCAACACAGCTTTTATGTCACTTTCATCAACGTATCTTTGCAAGGGGTTGATGTACCCTTGCCTATATAATTCTTCACCTATCAAGAAGTATCTTCCTGACATCCTACGCACCTTCACTACTTCCTGAGGATCATCAGGGAAGGAGTTCCCAATTAGATAATTCTTTATTGGATCCTTACATCCTTTTTCTATGATTGCCACTGCCATGGCGGCTATTCTTGGAGAATTGTGCACTTCAATAGGTTGTTTTATTTTGGTTAATACACTTGCTTCCATGTTCTCCTTTTGAGGTACGTTCTTGATATGTACTTTATCAAATCTTTGAATTAGCTATTTGATGAGGTCATGATATTTTGTTAGATTTAGTTCTTTGACCTTGTACCCCCTGTTAGTTGTCCGACTGCTAGTTGCTTGTCACTATAGGCTTTCAAGGATTTGACGTTAACCTACTTGGCAAACTACACCCTACTATAAGACCTTTGTATTTAGCAATGTTATTGGTGACTTGAAATCCAAATTTGATGGACTTTCAAGTTTCCATACCCTTGGGTTCTTATAATATTATACTAGCGCCTTGGTGTTTTCAACTTGATGCACCATCAACAAAAAGTGTCCATTTAGGCTTTTTTCCTTTAATGTCTACTAAAATGTTCGTGTTTTGTTCTAGTTTGGCTATAAAGTCTGGTAGAGCCTAGGCCTTTATCAGTTTTCTTGGCTGATAAACAATGTCATATTCTTTGAGTTCTATACACTATTTTGACAATCGCCCTAAGTGATCTACCCTTTTCATGATACCTAAAGAGGCAAGTTATTCCTTACTATGATGGAGTGCACTTGAAAGTACGGCCGAAGTCTTCTGCTTTCCATGACTAAGTTGCAAATTGCTCTTTGTGATATCCGATATCTTACCTTTGTTCCATGTAGGGGCTTACTGATGTAGTAGACTAGCCATTATTTTCCTCCTTCTTCCCTAATGATGACTGAACGTATAGCTTTCTCACTAACGACAAGGAAAGGGATGAAGGGTTCTCTTTCCTTGGGTTGACAAAGTGTGGGTAGGTAGGTAAGGTAACTTTTCAGCTCATCCTAGGCATTTTGACATTCTTCATTCCAAGGATGTGGTTTGGTATTTTCCCAGATGTCGATTTTTGATGCCTTAGTCTGCATTTTGAAGAAAGGTCAACATCAATCTCCATATCTAGATATGAATCTGCTAAGTGCAATTATTCTTCCAGTGATCCTCTATATGTTTTTGATAGTTAAGTGTGTTTAGGATTTGAGTAGGGTCTTAATTTTTTTAGGGTTAGTGTATATGACTCTCTCGGATACCATGAAGCCAAGGAACTTGCTAGCTATTACTCTGAATACACATTTTTCAGGATTAAGGTGAATGTCGATTGTATGGAGCTGCTAGAAGGTTTCTTGTAAGTCTGTGATATGATTGCTTGATAGTTTGCTTTTAACTATCATACCATCAACATGCACTTCCACATTCTTAGCAATTTGGGAGTTGAACATCCTATCCATTAGTCTCTGATATATGCCTCCTGTATTCTTGATGCTGAATGGCATTCTTATATAGCAATATGTTCCTACGTTAATTATGAATGCCATTTTTTCCTCGTCTGTAGGGTTCATCTAAATTTGGTGATACCCACTAAATTTGTCAAGGAAACTTAATAATCCATATTCGGCAGCAGAATCCATAAGCCGTTCAATTGACAACAAGAGATATGAGTCCTTTGGGCAGGCGTCAATAACACTTCACAAGTCAAATACACATTTAGAGCTTGTCACTCCCTTGCATGGTGGCAACGACAATCTTGCTCAGCCAGTCAGGATATTTTGCTTCCCTTATTATGCCCACCTCCAAGAGTCGTTGGATTTATTTTAATGAAGTCATTTTTGTGTGATGATATGCTGCGCTTTTTTTGCCGAATGGGCCTAATTTTGGGATTTACTTTTAGTTTATGTTGGATTATGTCTGGATCTATTCCAAGCATGTCCACCACGGAGTAAGCAACTAAATCCTTGTTCATTAGTAAAAGGGATATAGGCATATCTTTTTCCTATCTGGCCAGATGTTTCCTTATTTGGGTACTTCAGCCATGAACTAGTTCTATATTCTCAGTTTGTATATTCTTGTCATCATACTTTTCCTCCCTCGGTGTTCCTTCAGAACTTGTGCCACCTTTTCCTATGTCTTAGACATGGACTTTGACAAGAGTCTGTCTTACTCTGATGAACACTTTCCTCAGCTTATCCTGATCAATGAATATTTCTACATCTCCCTCTTTTGCTTCAAAGGTAACTACTAAGTATTTCACATCAGTTCTGAGGTAGAGGTTCCTTTGAGTTTGTCGATCGAGGATGGCATTGTGGGATGTGGGGACATTTATGATAATGAACCTCACCATGGTGGAAGTGAAGAGCTCCTCCCCTAGGTCAACTGAGGTGCCTTTTAGCATCAATGGCTAGTCTATCCACCCCAAGACTGGCAGTTCTATAGGCCCAATGCTAAATGTGGCTGAAGTCATTGGTTGTAGTCCACTTTCGGGGATACTCAAGCCTAGCAATAAGTGGCTAAATAGGACATCGGCGTTTGAGCCATCATCACAAAATACCCTTTTGATGTCCCAATTTCCAATTCTGGTTGCGATTAAGAGATGGTCATCATGTGGAATTTTTATCACTGAACCATCCCTTTGGGTAGGCTTGTTTATGGAATTACTGAATTCCATCATGGCAATTTCTCTCAGCATCCATTTTCTTTCAGCCGAAGGCATACTACTGGTGATTGTTTGAATGACCCCGCCGTAGGAGAAGGATGCATCCTGGGGCTTCAGTTTGGATGATGTCTGTTAGAGTCATATTCTTCATCTTTTCTGATGCAAACCCTAATGGTATAAAGACCATGAAACACACCCAAGATGTGATTCAAGCTCCAAAATACATCAAAAAGACTAGGTTTGAAACCCCCACCCCTAATCAACCTGTGATTAGAAACAAGAAGTATAGAACTCCAAGAACACAAGCACACTTGTGCACTAAGGCAGTCCGCCAAGAACCAAAGAGAAAACCTCTCGAAAGAGCAATATTATTTCGGCATAAATCTGTGTGTTTACATCCAGAATATGTGCCTTTATATAAACCTAAACTAGGGTAAAAATCTGGTCAAAATTCGCAGCCCAAGTCACCTAGGAAACCTAGTTACAAAGGACTCAAGAAAACCTAGTCAAACTAGGACTCCTAAACCTTCCTAACCTTGTTTAGTGTATGCAGCGTATGCCACTTGTCCTAAGCGACCTAAATTAATTCCATAGCCTAAATAACCTCCTAAATAATGTATTTAAACATGAATTGAATAAAAATAAAATGTAAATACAAGATTAAACCTGAAAACCCCCAAATAGCCTTTTCGGGGTGCATTTTTTGGCACTTTAGGGTTTTTCACTTGTATCTTCAGCTCCAAGCTTGAATCTTTGAGTTCCAATGGAATTAATCTTCCTTTTAGATGTGGTAAAGAGGTCTGGAAAAGTTATAGCTCAAAAATCCGGCTTGTGGGCACAAAATGCATCAAGAACACTTAAGGAGGCTCAAATGGTGCACTTTGAGTTGTGTCCTTGGTGTCCTTGCTTTGTGGCTAGCTTAAGCACTCTAGAATTGAGTACCAAGCATGTCCATCATCTCCATATGGTGTCTTGAAAGTTCAAGCAGCTCCTTGTGAAGTTCCATGTCCATTCTCCATGAAGAAGCTTGAAACAAAGGCTTGTAGTGCACTTGAGAGCTCCTTAGCTTTCTTCCTTGTCATAGGTCCACTAGAAACCTTCAATAGGGCCTTGCCTTCTCTAAGTATGACTTCCTTGATCATATCAACACCCCCATCCTTAGAAGGATTCATCCACAAATCTACATGTTCAAACAAAGACAAATCAAAAACATTAAAAGTAGCACTCACATTGTACTCACCCGGCAAGTCTAGCATGTATGCATTGTCATTGATCTTCTTAATGTCTTGGAATGGACCATCTCTTCTTGGATAAAGCTTAGTCCTTCTTGTAATTGTAAATCTTTCTTTCCTCATGTGCAACCAAACCCAATCTCTAGGCTCAAAGATGACTCTCCTTCGGCCTTGTTTGGTTTTCTTAGTAACTTGTTGATTTTTGAGTTCAATTTGTTGCTTAACCTTCTCAAGCAACCTCTTGATGCTCTCGGCCTTCTTACTACCATCCAAACTAGATACCTCATGAGTAGGTAATGGTAAAAGATCCAATGGAGTTAAAGGATTAAAACCATAAACAATCTCAAAAGGTGACAAATTAGTAGTAGTATGCATGGACCTATTATAAGCAAACTCTACATGAGGCAAACAATCTTCCCAAGCTTTCAAATTTTTACCAATGATAGCTCTAAGCATGGAACCTAAAGTCCTATTAGTTACCTCAGTTTGCCCATCAGTTTGTGGGTGACAAGATGTGGAAAACAAAAGCTTAGTTCCTAACTTACCTCACAAAGTCCTCCAAAAGTGGCTTAGAAACTTAGTGTCTCTATCCGAAACTATTGTTCTAGGAACACCATGAAATCTAACAATCTCTTTGAAAAACAATTCAGTGACATGAATAGCATCATCAATCTTATTGCATGGAATAAAATGAGCCATCTTAGAAAACCTATCAACTATAGCAAAGATTGGGTCACGGTTTCCCTTAGTCCTAGGCAATCCAACAATGAAGTCCATAGAAATATCTACCCATGGATGACTAGGTGTAGGAAGTGGTGTGTATAACCTATGTGAAGTGTGAGTGGATTTTTCCTTCCTACATGCAATGCATTGCTCACATACCTTCTTCACATCCTTTACCATATTCGGCTAATGGTAGTGTTCCTTCAAAGAATGCAAAGTCTTGGCTTGTCCAAAGTGTCCCATAAGTCCTCCACAATGAGCTTCCTTTGTGAGCAATTCCCTCAAAGATGTCCTCGGTATGCACAACTTGTTTTCTTTGAAAAGAAACCCATTAACTTGATAGAACTTCTCAAAAGCAAACTTAGAACACTTAGAATAAATCTCACCGAAACCATCATCACTAGCATATAAATCCTTCAAGTGTTCAAAACCCAAAACTTTTGCATCTAAGGCCAAAAGTAAAGCATACCTTCTTGAAAGTGCATCCACCACTACATTATAGTTACCTTGCTTGTATTTGATAACATTTAGGAATGAGTCAATGAACTCTACCCATTTAGCATGCCTCCTATTCAACTTACCTTGCCCACTAAGAAACTTAAGGGCTTGGTGATCAGTGTGAATCACAAACTCTCTTGGCCACAAATAATGTTGCCAAGTCTCCAAAGCTCTTACCAAAGCATAGAGCTCCTTGTCATATGTGGGATAGTTCAAGCTAGCACCATTCAACTTCTCACAACTATATGCAATGGGGCGGCCTCCTTGCATCAATACAGCTCCAATGCATATACCTGAAGCATCACATCAACTTCAAAAGTATTAGCAAAGTTAGGCAAAGCTAAAAGTGGTGCTTGGCATAACTTTTATTTTAACAACCCGAAAGCATCTTTTTGAGCTTTTCCCCACTTAAATCCCATATTTTTCCTTATAACTTCAGTTAGAGGTGCAGCAATGGTAGAAAAATTCCTAACAAACCTCCTATAAAAGCTAGCTAACCCATGGAATGATCTCACCTCAGTAATGGATGTTGGCATTGGCCATTCTTGTATGGCTCTCACCTTCTCTTGATCTACCTCAATTCCATGTGAACTCACAACAAATCCAAGGAAAACAACTTTGTCAACACAAAAAGAGCACTTCTTCAAGTTAGCATACAACTTTTGTCTTCTTAAAGTGCTTAGTACTTGTGTGGGGTGTCCAACATGCTCTTCAAAGTTCTTGCTATAAACTAAGATATCATCAAAGTACACAACAACAAAACTACCAGTGAAGTCACGCAAGACGTGATTCATAAGTCTCATGAAAGTACTAGGAGTATTAGTTAATCCAAAAGGCATAACTAAGCATTCATAAAGTCCAAACTTTGTTTTGAAAGCAGTTTTCCATTCATCCCTTTCCCTCATTCTAATTTGATGGTACCCACTTTTAAATCAATCTCTGAAAACAAAGTAGAACCATGCAACCCATCAAGCATATCATCAAGTCTAGGAATAGGATGTGCATACTTTACAGTGATCTTGTTGACAGGCTTACAATCCATGCACATGCGCCATGAACCATCCTCCTTTGGCACCAAAAGTACAGGCACAGCACAAAGACTCAAACTTTCCCTCACAAGGCCTTTGTCCAACAACTTCTTTACTTGCTTCTCAATCTCCTTAGTCTCCTTAGGATTGGTTCTATAAGCTGGCCTATTTGGAATTGGTGCTCTCGAGACTAGGTCTATTTGATGCTCAATGCCTCTAATTGGAGGCACACCTCTCGGATCTTTAGGGAAAACATCCTCAAAGTCCTACAACAAAGACACAACAACACTAGGAAGATGTGTTAGATCATTGACAACAAGTAAAGATTCTTTGTAAATCAAAAGAAAAACTGGTTTTTTTGTTTGAATGGCTTTCCTTACATCACTCATTTTAGCAATATAGCACTCTTTTTTGCCACTCAACTTCCTTTCATTCTTTTCTCTTAGGAACTCTCCACTCTTCTTCCTCTTATGTTCACTCTCTTCACTTGTTCTCTTATGTTGTCTCTTGGCTTTCCCCTTTTCACTCTTGCCCTCAACTTTCCTCTCATTCACTTTTCTCGCAACCTTAGTTTGAAGTTTCCTTTGATTCTCCAAAACTTGTTGTGGTGAAAGTGGACTAAGTGTAACTGGCCTTTCTTCATGAAGAAAAGAGTACAAGTTCTTTTCTCCATCATGGATGACTTTCTTGTCAAATTGCCACGGCCTTCCAAGCAAAAAATGGCAAGCTTGCATAAGAACAACATCACAAAGAACTTGATCATGGTAAGTACCAATTTAAAGTGAACCGAAACTTGTTTTACCACCTTTACCTCCCCGGCATCATTCAACCATTGAAGCCTATATGGTTGTGGGTGCTTTTGTGTTGGAAGCTTCAACTTCTCCACCATGGTTGAACTTGCTACATTGGTGCAACTTCCCCCATCAACAATGAGGCTGCACACTTGATCTTTAATTCGGCATCTAGTGTGAAAGATACACTCTCTTTGATTGGCCTCCTCTTTGGCTTGCACACTTAGAGCTCTCCTAGAAACAAAAGCAAAGTCACCCTCCTTAGGCTCAAGTGTGTTTTGCTCTTCATCCTCCAAAGGTGGTGTCTCCCCCATGGCATCCTCCTCCTTGGATGTGATCTCCCCATCATCTTTGAGAATCATCACCTTTTTGTTAGGACAATATCTCATGTAGTGCCCCTTGCCTCTACACTTGAAGCATTCAATCTCCGTTGACTTGGGCACATCTTTGGGTGGCACCTTGGGTTTGTCTTGTTGAGGCCAATACATGCCTCCCATGGTAGCCTCCATTCTTCACTTTGGTGCTTCCTTGCTCCATGCTCCCTTCTATGTGGAACTTCCCCCTTGGACCATCTTAGATGCCTTGGACCTTTTGATGATCCTTTCGGCCTTGGTAGCATGGTGAAGTAGATCCTCCATGTTAACATAAGGCACCATCTCCACTTTATTGGCAATCTCATGGTTAAGGCCATTGATGAATCTTCAATGATATTGGCTCAGCTTAGTGTCATCTCCAAGTCCTTATGGTAGTCCTCCACACTCTTTTGGCCTTGCACAAGCCTTTGAAGTTTGACGTGTTGATCTCTATAGTAGTAACTTGGAACAAATCTCCTCCTCATCATGGCTTTAAGGGCTCTCAATCTATTGATGGGTTCATCCTCATTCCTTCTCCTAGAAGTGACAACCTAGTTCCACCACACAAGAGCATAATCAGTGAATTCAATAGTAGCCAATTTAACTTTCTTTTCCTCGGAATAGTGATGACACTCAAACACCATCTCAATCTTTTGCTACCATTCCCAATATGCATCTGGATCACTCTTCCCTTGGAAATGTGGAATGGTAAGTTTTATGGAGCTTAGATTGTTGTCCTTTCTTGGCTCCCCCCTCCTTGGAAGCCCATGGTCATGCCAATGTCCTTCTTCCTCCTTGGGTTCTTCTCTCCTTGGACCTCTCTTTGGTTGGAACATAGGATTTGGTCTCCTTGGCAACCTCAAATCAATGTCCTCAATCCTGCCGACAAGTCTATTGAGAGTTTCTTGAAGCTCTTTCATGGTTGGCTCCTCATTGTTTCTAACTTCCATCCTCCTATCCTCCTGGCCCTCCATACTTCTGAAAATAAGAAAGATCCTCACAAACACTCACCTCACGTGTTTCATTCAAAAGATGAACACTCAAAACTCAATTTTTTAGTGAGATATTGCTATTCAAAGGAGTTCTCAAAAGTTTTAAGAAAACTGTCCTCAAAGCACACAAGAAAACTTGAATTTTTGAAGAACTATTTTGACTCCAACAGAGGTGGGCTAAACAAGCTTTAAAAGACTCTTGGAAGCTCGTGTAATTGATGATCACAAGAACCACAAAGAAAGCTTTTTGGATAAAAAACACTGGGATAGGTTTTGGGGCGCAAAACTTTTCAATACTTTGTGAAAACTTCTTTTTGCAAGCTCTTTTCTTTGTTCTTTTCTTTTCTTTTCCTTCTTTTTTTTTCTTATCTTTTTTTTTTGTTTTTGCTTTCTGTTTTGATGCTAAAGCAACTTTCTCCCTCAAGTTCCTTGCTGCCAAAGAAAAAAAATCAAATTTCTATTCGGCCAAAACAAGAAACTATTGTAGCTTGCACAATTTGAAACAACTTTTGTTGTACCAAAACTTCGTCAATTTGGATCCTTCTTTTTTTTTTTTGGTGTTTTCTTGACTCTAGGATGCTGGAAACAATGAAAACAAGATAGATTAATAAAGGTGGACATGAAATAGAAAGATAAGAAATAATTAGGAACAAACAATTTGAAACCGAGAACACTAGACAACACGGATTGACTTTTTTTTGTTGTTTTTGTGATTTTTGGACTTGAACAAGGGTGGAATAAAAAGAACAGACCTAAAACAAGAAGAAAAATGATTAAAAAATGAATTAAAACACAAAATTAGAGGAAATAATTAAAACAAAAATGAAGAGAAACAAGAATACAAAGATATGTCCTTCAATGGAACTTGTGGCTCTGATACAAACTGATGCGAACCCCAATGGTATAAAGACCATGAAATGCGCCCAAGATGTGATTCAAGCTCCAGAAGAGATAAAAAAGACTACGTTTGAAACCCCCACCCATAATTAACCTGTGATTAGAAATAAGAAGTATAGAACTCCAAGAACATAAGCACACTTGTGCACCAAGGCAGTCTGCCAAGAACCGAAGAGAAAACCTCTCCAAAGAGCAATATTATTTTGGGATAAATCTGGGTGTTTACATCCAGAATATGTGCCTTTGTATAGGCCTAAAATAGGGTAAAAATTTGGGCAAAATTCACAGCACAAGTCACCTAGGAAACCTAGTTACAAAGGACTCAAGAAAACTTAGTCAAACTAGGACTCCTAAACCTCCCTAACCTTGTTTAGTGTGTGCAGCGTATGCCACTTGCCCTAAGTGACCTGAATTAATTCTATAGCCTGAATAACCTCCTAAATAATTTATTTAAATAGGAATTGAACAAAAATAAAATACAAATACAAGATTAAACTCGAAAACCCCCAAATAGCCTTTTTGGGTGCATTTTTTGGGCACTTTAGGGTTTTTCACTTGTATCTTCAGCTCCAAGCTTGAATCTTTGAGTTAAAATGGAATGAATCTTCCTCTAAGATATGGTAAAGAGGTATGGAAAAGTTAGAGCTCAAAAATCCAGCTTGTGGGCACAAAATGCATGAAGAACACTTAAGGGGGCTCAAATGGTGCACTTTGAGTGGTGTCCTTTATGTCCTTGCTTTGTGGCTAGTCTAATCACACTAGAATTGAGTACCAAGCATGTTCATCATCTCCATGTGGTGTCTTGGAAGTTTTGGCAGCTCCTTATGAAGTTCCATGTCCATTCTTCATGAAGAAGCTTGAAACAAAGGCTTGTAGTGCACTTGAGCGCTCCTTAGCTTTCTTACTTGTCATAGGTCCACTAGAAACCTTCAATGGGTCTTTTCCTTCTCCATGTGTGCCTCTCTTGATCATATAATTTTCCCTTTCTCTCTTATTTTCTTTTCTCCTTGGATTTAGGAGAGGGCATTCACAAGTATCGCCAAAGTTACCCTTTCTTGATCAAGGACTCAATGTATTTCTTAATTGGAAGCAGTCTTCGGTGCCGTGCCCATGATCTCTGTGGAATTGACAATAATTTTTCTTATTCTTCTTGTTATTCAAATTCATGGGCTTCGAGCATTGCATCAAGGTCCCTTGTCTTTACATGGCCATCAAAATATTAGTCCTTGTTGTGTTCCAGGGAGTGAATGCCAGTGGCCTTTTACTTTGGGATTTTTGAGGTCTTCCCCCTTTTCATTTTGATACTAAGGTTAGGGATTTTTCCTTTCGGAAGATTGATGGTCTGACTTTAGCCCTGCCATTCTTAGTTATATGCTACTCGGCCCTTTGATAGAACTCTCCAAGTGTTTTTGGTGGGTCTTTTGAAAACTCGTAAAATAGTTGTGATGCCCATCGGCTAAATGATGCCCATCGGCATCTCCACTATGTGTCATGGTGAATGCAGCAGGTGCTTCCAGAGGTGCCGGCGAGTTTAGATGATGGCCGGCAGCATGATCGTCGGGTGGTACAATAATGCCGAGCAGGGCTTCCGGTATAGGAGAGCGCCTGAAACGGGATTCCTCGGGAGGAGCTGCTTGAAACGCTCAGAAAACAGGGGTTAGGAGGTCCCCGAAGTCTTTTTTCGGGGAGGAGCCTCTGATGCCCAAGTTAAAGCCTTTGGAGGGGTGGAGAGGGAACAGCAAGTACAAGAGAGTCTTGCCTGGCCGTGTTTTCTCTTGAGGGCTGGAAGGAGAGGATTCACAGCGGAGAAAAGAGTGAGATCCCCCTGCCTGTGGCCATTCCCCTAGTATATGTAGGAGGGGGTGAGCCCTTCAGATTGTAGCACGTGTATGGACAGATACCATTCGTACTTCTGTGCGCGGGGGGCCCCTACCCGCCTGCAGGCTCCTCGAGCCACAAGCTGCGATAATCATAGCCCTATGTGACAGGACGTAGGCAGTAGCAACGCGCCAGAGTGCCTGCAAGGACGGAGTGTAGGGTGTACGGGCATAACGTCGAAGGCTCTTTGATGGCTCCTACCGTACCTCCAAGGTCCCTTTGGTTGAATTCTCACTTCGAAGTAAGGGACCTTTTCCCGGAGTCACAGTGGTTCTTCGAGGTATTCCCTGGCTCCAAAGTTAGCCCTTCGGGGGACTTTCACCTGCAGAAGGTGGCTAGCACTTCTTCCCGAAGCTAACTCGGTCGCCCTCCTGATGGAGGCGATACGATAATTTCCCGATGTTGGTATTGGCGGGCTGCCAAGGTCACGTGCCTCAGGCATTTGGCTCCCTCCTTTCCAAGGTCTTTAGGTGTTCAGGACGATAGCACTTTGGCTATCAAGTTGTGAATCCCTTTTTAGTCCTAGCATCATCACCAAAATTCAGATCTCTTGGCAAAAATCTGGATAGGCATCTTCTCTATTGGCCTACTTCCGATGAATTGCTAGGTGAACACTGTCGATAATTCTTAGAATCCTATAATCATCTCAGGTGCCAAAAAGTTATAGCACATGGTAGAGGGCCTAGACGGGGTTACTTCAAAACATTTGCAGAGGGTGGCATCATCAGCGAAATGCAACACCATGCTCCTCTTGTGTTTGGTCAGGTGAGCTTGTGAGTCATTTCCTCGATCATAGCTTTTGAGGTTAGGTACCCAGCAGTCATTGGCCATATGGGCTTTTACCATAGCACGAACCAATGAAGACTCATCTCCAATAAAAGTTTTAGTTAACCTTGACAAAACAAACTTTCAGGAGAATTACTTCTCAACCTTATCCAGCCTTTCTAAGATTTTTCCATTAAAATGGTAGTGTTGCCTTCTCCCCATTGTTAGGAATAACATGGCAATGGGCAATGGTGTTTTCTTTTGGGTGAATAACTTTGCTGGTGAGGAGATGGACTCTTTTCATGGGGAAAGGGACTTTGTCACCATAAAACCCTTAGCTCTCTTGACCCTGACCTCACCATGTTGCACCCATGAAATGGCAAGTTCTCCATCGATGACTCTTCATGAAGACTTGTGCTGGTAAAGCTTTGGCAAGGTGATCTGCGACCTCTCTCTAGGTGGGCTTCTGGGGAGAGTGTCCTTGTGTGTGAACGAGCATACGACCATTGTTTGTCAAGTTGTTGAGTCATTTTGGCAATAATGGAATACTGAAACTCATGTAGGAAGCCTGTTGTGATTGTAGGAAGACACTCATCCTTAGACAAAGTAGGCTCCAAAGGCAGCTAATCTACTATTGCATGAGGTTTAGGCTTTGATTAGGACTTAGGAACTTCCTTGTTCCTAGATCACCAAGTTTCCGCAATAGCAACCTGGGATGGGTTTCCCACAGATAGTGCCAAGCGATCCTTTAGGACATCCTTTATGTATGACATGTTGGCCTCCGAAGGTGCTTAGATTGAGTTGTACTTATAACAATGAAGAACAATGGTCAAGGGGAGCCCTAGAGTATTACCAATGGGGAACCTCTAATGCCCAAGTTAGTATGCTAGGAAGGTAGGATGTGAGAGCAAAAGGTAGGGAAATGTATATCTAGATAATATTACCTAGGAGCCTTCTTAGGTATATATATGGGAGTTTGAGGAGATGAGTATTTTACTTGAGGGAATAAGGTTCAAACATGTAAATGGTCAGATTCGAGGGTGCTTCTGTCCATACCTTAGGAGAAGAATTTCTAGCTAGCCTTGGGCTAGCAGGTGGTTATGCTCAGTCATCATATTTGGGGGACATGTGGATGGACTCTGTTAGTGGTCCTGACAGGTTATGTTTTTGGCATGTTCCTCCAAGGTCCTTTTAGGGACTCCTAAATGTATGTTGTCATGCCTAACATTGGCCATAACCCATTTGTAGGTCTTCAAGCTTGTGAAGAGTAGCATAAGCACTCAAAAGATCACTACCGGGTTTTAGCTTTGTACAAGATTTTCTAAGTGTCCAACAGTAGTTGGATACATGGGAAAAGCACCCTTGGTACCTTCTAGGTGCATGGAAGTTTAGTGCTAAGTGCACATGGACACATAGTAGGGCCTCCAAGGTGCACCCTGGACACCGCTGGGACACATAGGGCATGCCCAAGGATGCTTACCAACACCTAACTTCCCAAACATTCCAAATTTCGTGCTCAATCGAAATAAGTTAAGTGCCTAGGATGGAATCATGCTTAAAAAATCAAAACATCCACTCATTTCATCATATGATGCTTAACAAGAAAAACCACTAGCATCTATTTTTAAAACATCATGTTTTACATGCACATGAAGGTTTACAAGTCTCGGTAGGCCTACATGGCCACCCTAGTCCACATTGGACCCGAAAACACATATAAGCACATAAACCCCCTTTAAACCCTTTTTAAGCACTAACATCCATCCTAAGGCTTGTTTTCACGCACACATTGCTTTTATGAGCATGCAAGCATTGGAGTTATGCATTAGCTTGCGAGACAAGTAAGACTTGGAACATATAACATTGAGTAATACAAAAAGATTAGCATATTACCTTGCCAACCCCAAGAGCACACAACTAACACCTAGTCTCTTTCTTTCTCTTGGAAACCTTTGCTTGTAACACATAGAGATAGGGTATGAGTTTTTACACTAAAAAAGTACCTTACACAGCCTCTAGGGCCTAAATAGTGGTTAAGTTCCAAACTTAACCGAGCCATATTAAAGTACCTAGAAGGAAAACACAAAGATAGAAAAGACAATACAATATATATACATAAAAAATGAATCAATATATAGGGTCAACATGCACAATCAATCACAGAAGCACACAAACACGCACAACACATACCCCAGCTTAATCTAATAGCAAATAAGGCCTAGCAAGCATGTCCAAAGTCTAAATTCAATTCAGTTAGCCTCATTCAGTGCACATAGTCTATCCAAAAGCTCACAAACTCAAGGATTAAGATGGCCTAATCAATCTTGAGTCCTAATGCTTGCCTTCTACATAGCTAATTGGCACATAAACATAGTTTCCAAGCAACCCTAGCCCCTATAGCCTCTTAGGATCCTTTAGGAAGCTTACCATCACCTAAGGGCCTAGGATTCTAGTAACACAACATAGATGGCTATGAATGCTTAGTGAAACACATATGGCCCTTACCTCTTTCGACAACCTTGTTGCCCGTAGTGTTACACCCCAAAAAATGGGAAAATTTTAGTATAAAGACATAATGGTTATAAACCATTATATAGCATAATTTTCACCACAAATAATGAAATATGAGGCATGAAGAGTATAATCTACACCTCCTTAAAATATTCACAGATTGGTTACTTGGCCCTCAAGGAAGCCTTAAAGTATTGCTTGTTTTACAAGTAATCTATGGACTTTATTGTAAGATTTCAAGACTTGGGTACTCAATTGTACAAGTTTAAAGGAGAGATTTTGGATGGATTTGAATGGTGTGGAAACATTTGTTGGGGTTAAATTGCATAAATGAAATAGAGGCTATTATTCAAGAACCTAGGACAACTAGGCTTACAATTCTTCACAAAAATAACTTAAGAATGGGATGATCTTTGACAAGAGTCAAAGATGGAAATTTCTAGCACTATCCTAGCCTTCTATTTATAGCTTCTAAGGTGAAAAAGGTGGGCTAAAGATTAGCCATTAAGCCTTTGCTTAATGCATACTTATAGTGACCTAAGTAAGGGTTAAGGTTAAACTAATCAAGTCAAGGAAAATATCTTGATTTCTTGCCATTTTCTTGGCCATTTTCATTCCCTACCAAAGGCAACTTATTCCTTAGATCCTCCATAAGCTTCCATAGCCATGATAGCTCAATCTCACAAGAAATCACAAAGGAAGGCAATCGGATGCAACAAGAAAGAGAAAAACCCTAGTTTTCAGGTTTATTGTGTATCTCTTGAAGATTTTGGCCTTCACAAGTTAGGTTGGGTTTTGTATTCATGTTTCATGGTATTTTACTATCCTAATATTATGATTAAGCATGCATGAAGCTAAGACCATGCTTGGAAGAGAGCAAAAAGCTCAAAGAACCAAGTATGGGTTAAGGGGGAGTGCATGAACAAGGTTTCAGCCTTACTGTTTTTCATGCCCTAAGATGACAGTGTTTATAGGGGTTTCTAGAGTGCAAGTTAGTACTAAATAACACAAATTAACCACCTAAGAACAATTATTAGATTAAAAAGGGGTGCCATAGTGATTACATATTGTTTATTTGATTGTTTATGGACTAACCCTAATGAAGTATTGTTGCCAGCATTGCATTTGATTGTGTTCTATTTGTTTGTGCATTTGGATGGCTATATTTTTGTATATGTGATGTTTTTTTGTGTTTTTATGTCTTTGGATTTCAGGTATGTTGCTGGGAATTCAAGTTTCTAATGATAAGCCCTTACTAAGTTTCTTCAAAGTGACTTACCCCCTTTCTATCCATTTCAAGAGTACCTAAAAGAGAGCAATCAAACTAATATCTGCCATTTTAATTTCTTTGTAAAATTTTAGTTATATTAACTTCCACATATTTTGTTGTAAACTGAAAAGCTTCATGATTTTAGGAGCACATTAGCCATTTTTAGTAATGGTACTTTCTGCCTTACGCAGCAGCGGGTCCCTTCAAGTTTTTGGAGTGCTTAGTGCTTTTGAAGTACTCCAAGAAGCTTAGTGTACATATTAACTAAGTTATGTATTCAGTTCATAAATTCATGTAAAAGAGTTGTGTATGCTGTATGTACATTGTATGAATGAGATATGGATCAATGGAGTGTAGTTCGAAGTGTGTTTATAATTCTGTCCATATTGGTTCTTATGGGCTGTTTTGAAGAGTATGATGTTTGATGCTTATGTAATAACTTAAAATCTAGGGGAATGGTTTCCCTATGTGTCTAAGACATGTATGGAACTACTAAGGACAACACATATATAGTCATTTGTAATTTGTTGTAAGCTCATACAACGTGAGGCTAAACCTATGGGCATACATTTGAGTCCCTTGAGACTTGTCCTCTACCTAATCCTTAAACTATAAGGGAATGCCTTTGTCTACTAGCAAGCAATGTTTACTAAGCCTAACTAGTGAAGTTATTTACTAGTTAACCTCCCTTATGTTGTACAGGAGCATTATGGTTAGACCAATTTTGACTAGGTTCCGAGGAACCTACTACATGCACTAAGGTTTCCACACCAGAACCTGATACCTTAAGGTACGGTTGCGTCCCCAATGGTACTAAATCTCACATCCAAGCTAATGGTAATACATTGTGGTCATTTATAACCTAGTTTCCTTGCTTATGGTATAAGCTATCACAAAACTTAAGAAAACTCCTAGGACTTGGAGGAGCTTTTTTACAAGTCTCAGGGTACCACCACGGCACCTCGACCCCTAGGCACCCTAAGCACGCCCTCAGACTTCTTTTCGAACGCTCTAGCAAATTTGATGTCTCTAACCAACATAATTATCATGATCTGTTGCCATAGTATATGACCCCCTGGTTATTTCATGAGGTCTTGGTGACACGTCTTTGACCTTAGCGACGTGTCATCAACCCCTTTATTCCCAAAAAATCCAAACTTTATCAACCTCCTAGGCACATCGTGGTTTAGTGCTCAATCCGAGTGGACACATAGTAGGGGCACTGGGGTGTACCCTGGACATTGCCAGGGCACATAAAGCATGCCCCAGAATGCTTAGTAGCACCTAACTTGCCAAACACTTCATGCTCAACCAAAATAAGTTAAGTGCCTACGATTGAATCATTCTTAAAACATCAAAACAACCATTCATTTTATCATATTATGCACGACAACCAAAAACACTAGCATATATTTTTAAAACATCAAGTTTTACATGCAAATGGAGGTTTACAAGTCTCTGTCGGGCTACCTATGGTCACCCTAGTCCACATTGGACTTAAAAACACATATATACACATAAACTTCATTTAAACACTTCCTAAGGACTACCACCCATCATAAGGCTTGTTCCCGCACACACATAGCTTTTGAGAGCCTACAAGCATTAGAGTTATGCATTAGCTTACTATACAAGTAAGACTTGGAACATATAACATTGAGCAATAGAGAAAGATTAGCATACTACCTTGCAAAACCCAGGAGCACACAACTAACACCTAGTCTATTTGTTTCTCTTGCAAACCTTTCCCTGTAACACATGGAGATAGCGCATGAGTTTTTGCACTTAGTAAGGACCTTACACAGTGTCTAAGGTCTAAACAAAGGTTATGTTCCAAACTTAACTGAGCCATATTAAAGTGCTTGCAAGGAAAATGCAAAGACAAAAAAGACAATGCAATATATATGCATAAAAAATGAATGAATATATGGGGTCAGCAAGCACAATCAACACAGAAACACACAAATGCACACACCACATACCCCAACTTAATCTAACAGCCAACAGGGCCTAGGAAGCATGTCCTTAGTCTAAATTCAATTCGGTTAACCTCATTAAGTGCACCTAGTCTATCGAGAGCTCACAAACTCAAGGATTGGGATGGCCTACTCACTCTTCAGTCCTAATGCTTGTCTTCTATATAGCTAATTAGCACATAAACATAGTTTCTAAGCAACCCTAGCCTCTACAGCCTCTTAGGATCATTTAGTAAGCTTACCATCACCTAAGTGCCTAGCATTCCACTAACACAACATAGATGGCTATGAATGCTTAACAAAACACATTTGGTCCTTACCACTTTTAGAAACCTTGTCACCCATAGCTTCCAAAGCTTAAACCACACCTTTCATTAAGTCTTCATTGTCAAATTTCAACTCCTTCGCTTCCTTTACTCATGAATCCACATTTTCCTTCAAGTTTCCACCTTGATTAGCTTCAGTTTGCACTTAGAAGCTCAAGAATACACATGAACTCTCAAGAACTGAACCTCAAGCCTTCAACAATGGTGGTCATAACCAAATTATCATGGCAACAGTTAGTGGAAGCATATAATTAACTGGATTAAGCCAAGTGGAGTTAAAAATGGCTTAACGCTAGCCTAGGTAGGCCTACTTTCATGCATGCATCATTTTAGCCTTCATATAATAGATTCCCTTAAATAGGCCACTTGAATTTCCTTCTAAATCAGTCCATCATCTTATTCTATTGCCCATTGTACCCTACTTCTCAGCCAAGCAATGTGTGGACCAGAGTAAGCCTACCATCTCAACCACCTTCAAGCCTCCTTTCTCCCTTCACTTTCCAAGTTCATAGAGCATTTTCCTAGCTTTCTCAAGCTTGATACTCCTTAATGCTCCAAGCCCATGTCCTAATTACAATGGGTTTTGAGTGTCATAACAACTTCCTCGTATGTTAGCCTTTTGAGGGTGGTCAATTTGGTCATCTAAGGTTAGTCATCCTGGTTTCTAAGGATAGTGGCCAATCCTTCTTTTTTCGAGGTCATCTTGGGTGATAGCTTTTTGGCTATCAATATGGAAAATCAGTGTTTGTTTATAGATATTATTTTTAGGTGAACTTTCAACATGAAACTAGTAACAACAATGATTTTCTTTCTTTTTTTTAACATGAAAACTAATGAACCAATATGATTACAAAAACAAACAAAGAGGCAATGTAGGCACATCATTAAAGATGAGCCTTTGTGAAGTAAATAATGCACATTGAGACAATGCTATGTTGCAAAATGACATTTCTTTTTATTTCTAGAAAATGTTGGCATATTATTAAAACATTTTAACTGAAGAAAACATCAAGTTTTAACATTCATGTGAAAGATGATGCTAAAAACAAGTTACATTCTATAATAAAAAACCATTAGTGATGTAGTGAATACTTTTATGTTGCACCATAATGTACACAAAAAAAACTAAAATTGACTTCAATGATATCTTTGTGCAACCAAATATTAAATGAAATCCTACTAAAGATAAACTGCTTCATGAGCACTTCAATTACAGCCACGAAAAACTTATATACAAACCTCAGGTCTTTTTTGATGCTATCTGATAAAAAATGCCATGTAACCTTACCAGTTCCTGTACATACAACTGAGCCACCGTCGCCTTTGTCTAGGTAACATTGATTAGTATAAACTGCACTAACAAAGTTAGCCAATCGATCATTATCAACATGGAATCATGTTAGTCTAGGATATTCAGCAACCGTACAAGAAAATCCATTTTTATTGGCCTGCACTTCCTTTTTCATAATGGAAGGCTTGGCAATGTTTATGTAGGTTTTTAGTGCTCGACCTTCACCATTTGGCAAGCAAGCCACTTCTTCACGTGCTTAGTGATGTTTTTGTTATGGTCTAGCTGACAAAAAATGAGTCTTTAAGTTATAGTAGATCTTGTTAACACCTAGGTGAATACTTAACTTACTGTTTTGCACCTCTTGGAGAACTTGTTTTCTTAGGTCATCCACATTAGGAACATAGGGTCTTTCCTTGTACTGTAACAAAATTTCCTTGTATCAAAATTATCATGTATGTGTTTGCATTGGCCTAGGGTTGGAAGTCATTTTGGTTAATAACTTATAAAGCAAGATTATGTATAAAAGAATAAAAACAATTAGCAGGAAATAGGCCCAAAGGTCCAAATCCGAAAGTGTAGGGACTAGGCCATTATGGTGGCCCAAAGGACATGGCCCCCTTTTTTCCCTGCTGATGCCCATCAGCATCATCTCCACTGTGTGTCATGGTGAATGCGGTAGGGACTTCAGGAGGCACAGGCGAGTCTCGAAAGAAGGTGCTCTGTGTGGATCACTTGTGATGGCCGACAGCATCTTCGTGTGGTAGGCACGGTGACGCTGAGAAGAACTTCCGGTATGGGAGAGAACCCGAAACGGGGATTCCTCAGGAGGACCTACCTGAAACACTCAGAAAACAGGGGTTAGGAGGTCTCTGAAGTCTTTTTCTGGGGAGGAGCCTCTGACGCCCAAGTCAGTGCTTTGAGAGGTGGAGAGGGGGTAGTAAGCACAAGAGACTCTTGCCTACCGTGTTTCCCAGGGGGCTGAAATGAGAGGATTCCAGGCAGAGAGAAGAGAGAGATTCAGCCCTTGACCCCATTTTTCTCATTTTTTTGCCTGAGACCTTTCCTTTGATGTAAATAAGAAGGGGTGAGGCGTCTGGATTGTGGCACGTGTATGGACGGATGTCATCCGTACTTCTGGGCGTGGGTGGCCCTAGCCGCCGACAGGCTCCTCGGGCCATGAGCCGCAACAAACGTAGCCTTATGTGACAGGACGTGGGCAATAGCGGTGTGTCAGAGTGCATATGAGGGCAGCGTGCAGGGTGTGCGGGCAGAATGTCAAAGACTCCTTGATGGCTCCTGCCGTACCTCCGAAGTCCCCTTGGTTGATGTCTCCCTTCGGAGTGAGGGGCCTTCTCCCAGAGTCAAACTGGTACTTCGGGGTATTCCCTGGCTCTGAAGTTAGTCCTTCGGGGGACTTTCTCCTGCAGAAGGTAGCTGGTTCCTATCCCCCGAAGCTAGTTCGGTCGCCTTGCCGAGGGATGCGACATGCTAGTTTCCTGAGGTTGGTATTCAATGGGCCACTGAGATTGTGTACCTCAGGTGTCTGACTTCTTTCTTCCCGGGGTCCTTAGGTGTTCGGGGCAATAGCACTTTGGCTATCACATGCCCCCCCATCAAAAAGCCGAAGTGGAGACTTTGGCTAGTGGTCCTTTCGTGGGTGCTTTTCAGAACTCAGAGTGTGATGTTCGTAGGAGAGGTGCTTTACCACATAGGGGATAAGCCTTGTTTGGACAGGTGTCACCTGTCCGCCCTTTGGTATTCTTGAGATACCCAACCTCTTTACTTTTTCTGCCATAGACTAGTGGACCATCACGTCTTGAAACTAGGCGTGTCAGTTTGGAGTGGTGCACCTAGGTTTTCAGGATGTCAGCAAATGCGTCCTAGTTTTTTGTAATGGGCGACACGTGGCAGGTGCTGGTTGGGATGGGTACATCCTTTCGCGTGCGAGGGGCAATTATGCTGACGTTTCGCCTTCACGCAGCAATTATGACGCTCTTTTGGCTACCCTTCCTCAATCTATATAAGCCTCCTCCTGTCATACTATTCATTTGTTTTTCTTTGCTCTCACTTTGCTCTCGTTTGCTCTTGTGCCTTCTTTCCCTTTTTGCGGCGGTGTTTACGGCGGCGCTTCTTCTGGCCACTTTCCACGATGGCATCCACAAATCCTGATTTCGGCAAGACTTTTGGTGGGTTCCAACTTCGGTTTCTGCTTTTCTTCTAGCTTCCTGAAGTCATTTTTCTTCTTTCCGAAGTCTCTTTTTTGGATAACCATGTCTTTGCCTATTCCCGAGAGCTGGCAACCTCTTATGTCTCACCCTTGCTGCTCCACTTCTGAGAAATTAGAGAAGTGGACAGCCAAATTTTTCCTTCCCTCTTACGCCACCATGAGGTTACCCCCCTCGGTCATTTTAGCTTTATGAACCGGGATGATGAGGTTACCATTTTTCGAGCCTAACTGAAGGCCGGACTTCGGTTTCTTCCACCGAAGATGATTTGCGACTTCTGCCAATTTCATGGCATAGTCGTGAATCAACTTCCTCCCAACTCTTACTGCTATTTCAACACCTTTCTCTGCATGTGTGGGGTCTTCGGGGTAGAACCCCATTTTATCCTGTTTATGCAGTATTACAAGATCTATCCGGTTTCGAAGGGTGGCTTTTATTTCATGCTACCTCAGGGATCTGGGAGCAAAAAATTCATGTTCACCTTCGCTACCAAAGATAGCTGGCGGGGGTGGCAAAGGAAGTTCTTGTTCCTAAAGGTGGCAGAGGCCTAGTCGCATGTTTCGACTAAGTGGGCTCGGGGAAAGCTGGCGACGGATGTCATGGATCCCAAAAAGTTGCTAACTCCCGAGTTGGCGGCGAAGTTTGAGGACTTCGACAGACGTATCCGGGCTGTCGCCGACTGGGATGCCGAGGTCCCTCCACGCTATCTCTACCCCTTCCCCCTTACGTGGAAGTTCATGACCGAGGAGGTCCTTCGGGAGTTGGGGTAGTCAAGGAGCATAAGATCAATCTCGGCATGCCAGCTCCTGCTACCGAAGGGAAGGACTCTTGGCTAGTAAAGCTCCTTCAAAGCGAGCTCACTTACGAAGCCTTTTTTGAAAATAAGTTTCCTTTCAAAGTTTTCAACATAAGTGCCTGTCTGGACTCACACTGATGTTTTCCCTCTTTTTCAGAGATGGGCGACGAATCTGCTGCCTACTATAAGTCTCTCTTCCTTGGTCAGGCCGAGAAACAGGAACAAATGAAGAAAGGCGTCTCCAAGAGGTGCAAAACTACTGGGAGCGGACCATCTTCAGCCAAGAAGGTGAAGCAAGACACCCTTCTTCCGCCCCCGGAGGCTGTGGCGGAAGCCGGCGGTGACATTGCAACTTCTACCAAACCTGAAACTCTCGCCGAGCCTGAAACTCCCCCCGAGCTTGATACTACCGCCGAGGTTCCTGCCGGGGTGGTTACTGTTGCTGCTGCTTTGAGTCCCGCCACGTCGGTGGATCTTTTAGGCTCTTTGGCAGGGGGTTCCTCTGCCGAGGATTTGGAAAAACACCGAAGGGATAAAGGGAAAATATTCCTACCGACGTGGAGGAGGTCCGGGACTCCGATGATGACGTTGCTAAGGTTGCGCCTGGTTTGTCTCTTACCCCTTTTTAATACTCATATCCTTATGACTTGTATAGTTAAGGAGCTTTGTCTGACTTACGCTTTCAACTTTTCAGAGGATCTGGCGCCTTCAGCTTGGATGGTTGAGCATGCTCGAAGGCGGGCTCTGCGGGATTCCCACATCCCGAAGGACAAAGTCCCAAGGGAGCCATTCTGGTCTTTCACGGAGGACATGAACCTGTTCTCCAAGGATTACCGGGAAATGGCTCCCCAGATGGCGAGGGGCATGCTCACTCAGGCTTTCTTCAAGGCAGTTGCCGAGGAGTGTGCCTCCGAGGATACCCATGCCACTAAGGTTTCCGAGCATGCTGCCCAAGTAGTTCTTCAGGCCTCTTAATTTTTCCTCCTACTTTTTTGTCTAAGTGTTTTGGCTTTTCTTGTGTAAATTTCACTAAGTACCTTTTTTTTTGTAGCTCCTGGGGTATAATGGATACTTCGAGCTTGGGCAGCAAAGCAGTCTTTGGTCCGAGCTTGGGCCGAAGATAAATTAGTGAAGGCCAGGGTCTTCTGCGCTAACTTGGTTGTGACAAACATTGAGTTGAGCCGAATGGCCAATGAGAGGGTTGCCAAGCTTCGGGAGGAATTCTTGAAGGGCCAAGAGGAGCCCTTGAAGTATTTCTCCAAGAAGATGTTTGACCTTGGTGAGAAGGTTGTGAGCTTATCCTTGGCCAACGAGGCCATTCAGAAGGAAAAATAAGAAAAGGCAGCTCTCCTGACGAAGGCTCTTGCTGACAACACCGAACTTCAAGCCAAGGTCGACTCGCTGAAGAAAGATTCAAAGAAGAAGAAGAAGATAAAAGAGCTAGAGAAGGAGGTTGCAGATCTTCAGAAAGAGGTTTCAGATCTTCAGAATGAGGCGGATGACTTGGACGTAGAAAAAGACAAAGTCGTTTAGGCAACCAAGGTTGCCTTTCAGGATGGCTTCTGCCTAGCTTGTCACCAATTTCTGAAGAAATATCCGGACCTCGACCTTTCCTTCTTGGCTGCCCTAGATATTCTCGAGGGTCCTCGGTGGACTTGGTCAAAAGTCAAGCTCCTCAACCTGCCATTTGCCCCTCATCTTACACCGAAGGCGGCGGCCAAAGACATAGAAGCCGGAGCTCCCCATGACGCCGGGGTCCCTTAGATATTCTAGGGCCTTTGCCTTCTTCTTTTTCCTTTGTGTTTTTCTTCTTGTAACCTTCTCCTTATACCAAGACCTTCTTCAATGAATTTTCCCTCATAATTTGGTTAAGTCTTTTGAGCAATTTTTGTTTCCTAGTTTCCCCGACCAATTTCGGTTAGGGGACTTCGGAGAGGTACACTTTGCTCGTTTCATCGGCCAACCTTCGGGTAAACGTTCGTTGTTGGCGAAGTTCCTTTAGGCAAATTTTAGCCTGTCCTCGTCGGCCGTATTTGATAGACTTCACCTTGTTTGGGCATATAGCCCAACCGACTTCGGAAGGAAAACATGATTTTCAGGAGCGTGTACTTCAGCTTTGTTCGGCGAGTACTCTTCAGATAAGGGAAAACTTCTGTACTTAGACAAATTTCTAACCTGTACAATTTCTTGTTTGAAGTTCTACGTATAGAGTTTCTTTAAGGCATCCGAGTGCCATGTTTTCTTTCAGTTTTCCCCCTTCGGTGTCGCCAAGCTTGTATACTCCCTTTCGGACCTCGTCTATGGCCAAATAAGGCCCTTTCCCATTTGGCTGAAGTACCCCATGGGATGGTTTTCGGGGTTCAAAGTCAGCCTTTCAGAGGATGAGGTCTCCTTTCGTTATTCCTTTTGGCCTATTATCCAGGTTTGCGCTCATGGCCACCTTTTGCTGAAAGGCCCTTTCTCTGAGCTCGGCCATTCCTCTGTGTTCGCCAACTAGGTCGAGCTTAGTTTTCAACCCGAGGTTGTTTCCTCTTTCATCGAACACTTGTATTCTAACTAATGGCCATACTATTTTAATTAGGGATAATGGCCTCTATACTGGAGATAAATGAGAAAGGTGTCTCTCCCATGACCCCTCGAGGAGTTGTCTGATAACTCCTCAGTACGTTAGGAAGTTCTCCTGGCTACTTTCCCTTTGTTTCCCCCAAACTCCTTTTCAGTCCCTCTTCTGCAGTTCTGCTGGCTACCTCTACTTATTCATTGCTCTGGGGCTGAGCTAATGGGGTGAAGTGCGTTTGTTTTCCGAAGTTGGTGACGAATTCTTGGAATCCCTTGTTCACAGACTGGGAACCATTATTGGCCATTATCACCGTCGATATGCCAAATCTGCATATCATGTTCTTCCAGACAAACTTTTGTATATCTTTTGCTGGAATGGTCGCTAAAGGTCCTGCCTCGCTCCACTTAGTGAAGTAGTCCACTACTACTATGTAGAACTTCACTCATTCGGGTGCTGTTGGGAGTGGCCCGGTGAGGTCTATGCCCCATACTGCAAAGGGGCAAGGGTAATCTTCCGGGGTTATCTACTCCGAAGGCAGCCTTTGGGTGCTGGTGTGTCTCTTGCAATTTTCACACCTTCTGGATGAATTGTCCGGCACCTTTTTTACCGATACATTTCTATAACAGACTTGCGTACCCTTTGCCGGTATAATTCCTCCTCAATTGGGGAATATCGTCCGGAACGTCTTCGCACTTTCTAGCGCTTTATGAGGTTTTTTGGCACTCTTTGGTTGCAAGATACCTTTTTGTAGGATCTTTCCACCTTTTTTCCGAGGTTGCTATACATAGCACTGCCATGCTCGGATGGCCCAACACTTTGGTAACCAAATTTGATGGCTTTGGTGGCCTCCCTGCCCTCGGGCCCCCGAGGGGCTACTCCAGCGCCCTGCTGTTCCGCGCTTGGGATTTCCTTAACAGGGAGTTTCCACTCTGGATCTACCTTCGCTCCGTCTCCCTCATTGGTCTCAGCATTTTCCATTTTTGGTGTTTCGGCAATGAAGTCTGCCAGTGCCTGGGCTTTTATTTCCCTTCTAGACTCACACGTGATGTAGTACTCTCTGAGTTCGATGCACCATTTTGATAGTTTTCCTGAATGCTCTATTTTTTTTCATGACGTCACGTAGAGGCGGGTCACTTCGGATAGTGATAGCGTGTCCTTGGAAGTAGAGTCGCATCCTTCTGCCCATAAGTACCAAGGTGCAGACGGCCTTTTGGGGCAATGGGTATCTGACTTTGTTGTCGAGGAGACGGTGACTTTTCTTCAGGTGCAGAACTTCTTCGACGGGGAGGTTTGGGTCATCTTGACCCTATTTTTCCTATAGGTTGCGTTCTAAGGGGTATGCTTCCCATCGAGGACTCA
Source organism: Aquilaria sinensis (assembly GCA_005392925.1). Classification (NCBI taxonomy): domain Eukaryota; kingdom Viridiplantae; phylum Streptophyta; class Magnoliopsida; order Malvales; family Thymelaeaceae; genus Aquilaria; species Aquilaria sinensis. Next base: position 57,941 of record SMDT01001340.1, on the reverse strand, counting down.
TCTCGTTAATCTCCGATTCCCCAAACTCTTGTGAGTTGACTTGGGACTCTTCTCCCAACGAGGTATTGATGAGGAGGGCCTTCAGCCTGAATTTGGCTGCGGCCATCTTCGGTCTAACTACTGTGTCATTTCGGCCACGATGGAGCGTTGGAACTCGCATAGGAAGGCCGTGGTAATAGTCAGAGGACATTTGTCCTCGGGCAGGGAAGTCCCTGCTGCAGTTGTTCGGTTTCCGGTTGGACCTCTGGTGCGGAAGGGGACCTCGGAAGTCTCTTGTCCTTAGAATGCCGAGTTTCAACAACGACGACCTGGGAGTGTTTCCCGCAGACGGTGCCAAATGATGCCCATCAGCATCATCTTCACTGTGTGTCATGGTGAATGCGGCAGGGACTTCAGGAGGCACAGGCGAGTCCAGAAAGAAGGTGCTCTGTGTGGATCACCTGTGATGGCCGGCAGCATCTTCGTGTGGCAGGCACGATGAGGCCGAGAAGGACTTTCGGTATGGGAGAGAGCCCAAAATGGGGATTCCTCAGGAGGACCTACCTGAAACACTTAGAAAACAGGGGTTAGGAGGTCCCCGGAGTCTTTTTCTGGGGAGGAGCGTACGATGCCCAAGTCAGTGCTTTGAGAGGTGGAGAGGGGGTAGTAAGCAAAAGAGACTCTTGCCTACCGTGTTTCCAAGGGGCCTGAAAGAAGAGGATTCCGGGCAGAGAGAGGAGAGAGATTCAGCCCTTGACCTCATTTTTCTCCATTTTTTTGCCTGAGACCATTCCTCTAATGTAAATAAGGGGGGGTGAGCCCTTCGGAATGTGACACGTGTATGGACGGATGTCATCTGTACTTCTGGGCATGGGGGCCCCTAGCCGCCTGCAGGCTCATCGGGCCACGAGTTGCAACAAGCGTAGGCTTATGTGACAGGACATGGGCAATGGCGGCATGTCAGAGTGCATGTTACCCACTCCGGAGTAGTCCAGTTATTGTGCCAAAACTATGCATTTAGACTCCCAGGATTGGTAATGTTCTGTAGGCCATCAGAACACTATCCTTAGTGTGCATACCCAAGTGGCCATCTTGGGCACTATGTAAATACATGCCTATTGGTCCAACCATCACACACATATTCATATTTCATGCACACCATGGCAGTAAAGAAGGAAAACACTAGCACAAGTCTTAGTTTTGGCTTCCACACATTAGGCAATCTTGTTAAAGTCTAGTGATCAGCCACAGCACCTGTAACTTCCACAAATAAAATGTATCATTCTAGCCTCATACCCCCCCTGTTTTCTTTACCCCATTACGAAGTAGAGACTTACAGAAAACCAAGGAATTTTTTTTTACACCAATAGCCCACCCATGGACCAAGTTATGGATTTTTGAAGTTGGTTACAAAATTCTGACCAAATAAACAGTAACTCATCCAATTTTGCAACATCATATCTTTGGCTACAAGGATACAAATCCAGAAATTCCACATTCAAATTTAACCTCTAGATTTTCTCTAGGTTTGGTTAAAATTTCATACCAAGATTCATTCTACACAGGGAGATATTAAACTCTAGGTACATGGTCAAAATTCTGGCAACTTTTGGACCATTTTGCCCATACAATTTTTCCAAACCATGCAAACACTTCATTCACAAGGGGAAAGCCCTCAAAGGCTATCCCATATATGTCCATTACACATAGGAATTACATTCCCTTTCTTTTAACAACTTTATGTGGGCAAAACAGAATTTACAAGTAATCAGCCCATCATTCACACTTAGGCAGCTTTGCACCACATCACTTACATAGCCAAAAAATTACTCAAATGTTCACATACTTGTCTCATTTTACATACACTACATGCAAATGAATACATGCACTACAATATGGTCTTAACTCAGATAAATACGCACCCTAGGTTACAGGAGGTCCTGAGACACAATGGACTCCAAAAACAGGATGCTGGACAGCTGCTGCACAACACAGTAAGTACCACCATTAAAAATACCAAATGTGCTCCTAAAATCACCAAAATTTCCAGATCATAACTAGACATATGGAAGTTCATGTACCTGAAATTTCAGATCAAAACTCAAACCACAAAGGTTAGTTTGAAGGTGATCTTTCAGCTGGACCTGAAATGACAGAATTGAGGGGAGTAAGTTTCATTGAGAAACTTAGTAAGGGTAGCACTTGGATTCAATAGGAAATGTAACCATCATTAAAACCTGCATCCAAAGACACTAAAACACAAAAAATACAATGCATATATACAAGATATAGCAACCAAATGCAGCAGCCAAACACAAACAACAAACACATGAAATGTGGCAGCAACATATACCATAGGTTAGTCCATAAAACACATAATAAACATAACCAAATCACTATGGCAGCCCTCCTCAAGCTAATTCTTGGTCTTAGGAGGATTTTAACAGTAGTTAGTACTAACTTTTGGGCTCTAGAAACCCAGAAATTCACTGCCATCACTGTGCACTTCACACTAGGTCACAAAACCTTCAATAAGTGCACTCCCCTCACTAAGCTTGGTTCATCAAGCACATGGCTCTCTTCCAAGCTTAGCCCTAGCTCCATGGATGTTTGAAAATACAGAAAACAACCCATGAGAGCAAGAGAACCCTTACCTTGATGGGTATGCTGAAATTGGAGCTTGATCCTAGGTGCACTCAAGCAATAGCACCAAATAGCTTCCAATTGTGCTTCCTTGACTTCAATTGCAAGTAGTTTTGAGTTTGAAGGTATGGTGGCTATGGAGGAAGTGTGGAGGAGAGGGCTGGCTTTCTTTTTTCTGGTGGAGGCCGAAATTTAGAGAAGCAAAGGTGGTCTTGACTACTTAAATAGTCAAAAGTACACTAAACACACTTAAGTAGTCTTAACCTTGTCTTATGTCATTTTCCTTGCTACAAGACTATGGTTTCTTAGTCTTAATCTCTTGGCCCACATTTGACCATCCTTATCTTCCTTTAGCAGCCCTCCTTATGTGGGATAACCCCACAAAACTTCCATTTGACTTAAGTCATAGACATACACATCTTAAGGCCTACATTAGAACACTTAGGCCCTTATTGCCTTTTTGTGTTTTCTTTGTCCTTAGTTGTCTTCCATAAGCAATTTGGTCCTCCAATAGCACTTTCATACCATTCATATCCTTCCCATAACTCTCCAAATCTCTTTTTTGAAATTTTTGCAATTGAGTACCCGAATTTCCAAAATCTTACAAAAAAGTTCATAAGTTGCTTGACAAACAAGCAATCCTTAAGGCTTTTCTTGGGGACCAAGTTACCAACTTGGAACACTTTTAAGGAGGTGTTGATCATACCTTTTACTCCCCACACTACAATCACTATGGTGAGAATTACACAATATAATGGTTTTTAGCCATTATGACAAACTTGTAATTCTCCCATTTTATGAGGTGGTAACAGTGCATATGAGGGCGGCATGCAGGGTGTGCGGGCGGAATGTCAGAGACTCCTTGATGGCTCCTGCTGTACCTCCGCAGTCCCCTTGGTTGATGTCTCCCTTCGGAGTGAGGGGCCTTCTCCCGGAATCAGACTAATACTTCGGGGTATTCCCTGGCTCCGAAGTTAGTCCTTCGGGGGACTTTCTCCTGCAGAAGGTAGCTGGTTCCTATCCCCCGAAGCTAGTTTGGTCGCCTTCCCGAGGGAGGCGACATGCTAGTTTCCCGAGGTTGGTATTCGACGGCCTGCCGAGATCTTGTACCTCAAGTGTCTGACTCTTTTTTTCCCGGGGTCCTTAGGTGTTCGGGGCGATAGCACTTTGGCTATCACCTACCTAGGAAAGCTATGAGAATGGATCCCATGGTGGTTGTAATTGGCTAGTTATTTATGTGTTTCAAATTAAAACTTTGTGCCACTAGTTAATTAACCTAGAAATGCAAGCATGCATGCACTTTTGCTTTGACTCGGGAAGACAAAAATCTATAAAACATTCATATTAACTAGGCATTCTCCATGGAAACCAAGGTTCAAATAGTCAAAACATATAAATCCATCATTTGTATCATTATAACTACACATAGTAACCATGTGAGGGCATTCAACAAAAGAAGACTAATCCTCTTGAACTAAGAGCAACCCTAGAGTCCTTTAGTCTATCCATAAGCAAAGAAGGTAACTAGTGCGTGCACTGTACACAAGGCTTTCCTACTAAGATCTCTTCATCTAACTTCCACCTTAGATGGAATCCTAGTGGCGAGCCTAAAAAAGTCCTCCATGTGCTTTATTAGCCATTGCTGTAACCTGCGGTGAGCTCATACAATGTAAGGCTAAACCTATGTTCATATGAACATGTACTTTAGGACTTGCCCTCGACCAAGTCCTTAAACTACAAGGCAAAGCCTTGTCTACTAGCAAGCAATGTTTACCAGCCTAACTAGTGAAGTTCTTCACTAGTTTAACCTGTCACACCCCACACAGGCTGCACCTACAGTATCACTCAACTGTGCTACTATGGCACTAACAATTTTATTCAATTCTTGCACCTGTATGTTTTAGGAGTAAGATTAGGCCTTAGCCACACTTCCTTTTCATTGATCAAGATATATAATCCTAAGACCAAGGTGTGGGAGGTGCCCCACGAGGCTAATTAGGTAGCTTTTGGTCAATACTTACATTACAAGGCAAGGCCCTTAAGGATACTTGCATCACAAAGGCAAGTCTTATACTCTTTTAAACATAAGTGTTTAGGGTGTGTGCTCATCAAGTGTGATATCTAAATGCGTGGAAACCAAGAAGCCCATCTCATCTCAAGTTTGAAAACACACTTTTCATGTCATATGCACATTCGACCTAACAAGAACAAAAAGAGGTTTAACACATTATGGTCCAAAACTTTCCTATAATAAATGCTAATAGCATAACTTGGCATCTCATTCATCCTTAACATTCATATAATAGATCCAGGGTTCAACCGAGGCTACATATACACACAAAATAACCTCAACTCAAGTACTGCCTACTTGGAACCATACCAAGAGTACTCAAAATCCAAAATAGCCAAAAGTTATGCTTTACCTAACCATGACCCTAGTGGTAGCTGAAGGCTACCTTAAAGGTGCAATACAAAACCAAAGCTTGTTGGACGACACCTATAACCATGCCCATACCCATAAGCGCAAACCATCCTACCAAAGCCCATAAGCACACATCCATTGTTCCTAGACTTTCCCACAAATCTACACAAACCTGCAAACTCAAACACATGAGTTTAAGCATCAAATATAAGACTTTCACTATTTACTTATAAGCCAAGCTCTCAGTTATAGGACATACCTTGGCAAATCATGCACTAACTTAGCACACAAGCAACTACACAAATCAATCAAGTTCAAGGCCTTTCCTGAAACATATACAATAGGGGGCATGAGTTTACACAACTCAGTAAGGATTACTACAGCTTTAAGAGCTTATTTAGTTAAGCTTGAGGACTTAACCGTCCATTAGCATTGTTTTCCCTACAAGAAAAACCAAAAAACACCAAGAACAACATATACAATAGCATATATGCATAATAACTACAACTACAAAAGGTTAGCAAGCACAACCAAGTAACCAAGCACACAAATCACACAACACAACACAATTTCCTTCTCAGCCGAAGCCAAACTAACAAGTACAACCATAGATTTCATCAAGCTTCACCACATGCCATTCGTTCAACTAGAGCTCCAAGTTCCATTATAGGTTCGCCCTCCTATAATGAACTCTAAGTACTTGCCATTAGTAACTAGCTAGTCACAATTCACACAAACCTAAAGGTAAACACATAAGCCCCATACAACATCATAAGATCATATAGCTTAATTTACCATCACTTAGAAGCCAAATCACTAACTTGAACATGGAACAATACCAAAATCAAGTAATGAACCGTAATCCTTACCAATTTCTTGCCTTGAGCTCTCGGCTATGCCTTGAATCTCCAAGACTTGGCTTGAAAATTCACTCACAAGGTCGCCTAAGGCCGAGAACACCAACGTTAAGCTTGATTCTTCAATTCAGGCTTTAATCACCAAGGATTTGACATAAACCCGAAGCTTCTAACCCAAGAACATGAAGAACACAACTTGGACTTGCCAAATGAAGGTTTGACCCAAAATTAGAGTTTTTGGCTAAGTGGAAGCATGCTTTAACCGGCTATGTGCCATATGTACACATAAATTGGCTCTAACACCATTCTCGGCTTACATAATTTTATATGCCTCACTTAACCCTTCCATGTATCTTAGCTTCATTATTAGCACCCGGTTAAGAGTACAATATGGCCCTTAAACTTTGTGTTTCGCCATTAGCAGTTAGGCCATTTTAAATGTGCATTTGAACCAAGTAGTTCTCTGTTGCACATATTCATCACCTCCCTCATTTTCACTTAAGTCCCTCATTGTTTTAGTACATTTCTCTTGCATTTTTGGCATGGGCCAAGTACTAAGGTAGAGTTCTGACAGAACCTCCCTTATGTTGTATAGGGGCACTATGGTTAGACCAATCTCAACTAGGTTTCAAGGAACCAACTAGGTGTACAAAGGTTTCCACACCGGAAACTCAAACCCAAAAGTATGGCTAGGCACTAAATCTCAGACCGAAGCTATTGGCAATACATTGTGGTCCTTTATAACCTAGTTTCCTTGCTTATGGTATAAGCTACCAAAAAATGCAAGAAAATTCCTGGGACTTAGAGGGTCCTTGGAAGTCTCAAGGTATCACTGTGATTAGGTACATTAAGAACCCCCTTAGACCTCCCCTTAAATTCTCTCGAAAAAGTTGGTTTTTCCAGCAAACAAAACTGTCACAACATATACAACCGCCTGGTTGTTTCACGAGGCCTTGACGACATATCACCAACCCCTTCGTTTGTAGAAAATCCTAACTTTTTCTATATGCACCTTGGAAGGCCTCCTAAGCATACCAAACATGCTTGGAATGCTTTTTAACTCCTTATACCTACAAAACATGTTGCATAGGCCACAATGTTACCACCTCACAAAATGGGAGAATTACAAGTGTGTCATAATGGCTAAAAACCATTATATTGTGTAATTCTCACCATAGTGATTGAAGTGTGGGGGGTAAAAGGCATGATCAATACCTCCTGAAAAGTGTTCCAAGTTGGTAACTTGGCCCCCAAGAAAAGCCTTAAGGATTGCTTGTTTGTCAAGCAACCTATGGACTTTTTTGTAAGGTTTTGGAAAGTTGGGCACTCAATTATAAAACTCTCAAGAAAGAGATTTTGAGAGTTATGAGAAGGATATGAATGGTATGAAAGTGCTATTAGAGGACCAAATTGCTCATGGAAGACAACTAATGACAAAAAAAACACAAAATGGCATAAAGGACCTAAGTGTCCTAGTAAAAGCCTTATGATGTGTACGTTTTTTACTTAAGTAAAATGGAGCAATTTGGAGTTTTCCCACCATGGGGGAGGCAGCCAAGGCTTGATAATTAGTCAACAATGGTAGGCACATGTGTACCAATGAGTTTAAGACAAGGAGACCATAATTAATGAGAAGGAAAATGACATAAAGCAAGGTTAAGCTTGTTAAGTGTCTTTTGTGCCCTTAAGCTCATTTAAGGCCATTTAAGTGGCCAAATCACTTATCCCACTCAAGGGATGGCTAGCCAAAGCATGGCAAGAAACTCAAATATGGGCCAAGAAATGAAGACTAAGAAACCATGGTCTTGTAGCAAGGAAAATCACATAAAGCTCAATTAAGGCTATTAAGTGTGTTTTGTGCACTAAAGTCTTTATAAGTGGTTATATTTGTCTTTATCTCCCACATTTGGTCTCTTCTAGCATAAAAAATGCAGCATCTCCACCCCCACACTTCTTCCATAGCCACCATACCTCCAAGATTAAAAATGAAGGCAAAAGAAAGCAAGAAAGGGCAATTGAAAGCTATGTGGTGGTAAGACTTGGGTACACCTAGCATCAAGCTACAATTTCAGCATACATTCAAGGTAAGGGTTCTCTTGCTCTCATGGACTATTTTCTATAATTTTCAAACATCCATGGTGTTGGGTTTCGGGAGCCAAACAGTGCAGCGGAATTTAACCGAAACCCTCCAGGATCCAAGTGAAACGGGGTAAACCGGGTGTTCGAAAATTTCATACCTAATTTTCAGTCTCACTTAACTGTAGAGTCGAATCACAAAACCTGAATAGTTGACATGTTCAGGCTCTCTATGGTATCCACACGAGCCTCTCGGGATCACCACGCTTCCACCACGTCCCGGCAGATGCGTTTCTCATGCACTCGCAGTGCTAGCTTGCGTCCTCCAAGGAATTGCAAGAGAAGAGTGCGGCTGTCCTTTTGGGAGGCTAGGGCAAGGAGACCTACGAATTTCTCACTTAAAAGTTGTATTTATAGTGAGACTCAACTTCCAGGCCTAATGGGTTTCAAAACCCTAATCCAATTAGGATTTAATTTCGGGCTTAATAATGGCTCAACTCCTTGGCCCATTATTAATACGAAATTAAAGTGAAACCATAACTCGAATAATTAGCCCATGCACTCTAATGATCCAAATAGCTCTATGTGTGCGACCCAATAGGCTCTTGCCATGTTGGCAATGGTCATAATCACATTTATGATCATAAGCAATGAGCGGATGAATCGACTAAACCTTTATGATCATCACTGATGTATGCCATTGTCCCTTTGTCCAAGATATCAAGACTAAGCACGAGACATGGAATGTGTCACTCTCGTATATCCTAATCTTTGGTTTATTGATTACCGAGTAGACCAACTTAAACTGATGACATTGATATCATATATCAACTCATCCGAGCATGGCCATGCATTTTCTAAGTCTCACTCTATCAAAGGGCCCGAAGATATCACTCCTGTTACATAGGAGTGACAAATCCCATCTTGATCATACAAATCCCTCCGCATGATATGTGACATACCCAATGACCTCCTTCAAGTTCACTCAGTTACGAGCAACAAATGAAAGTATCAAAGTATGTGACTCACATGTAGGGAACCTTGATGATCTTAGGTCGAAGGACTACATATACCATGACCACTATGAGAATCACTTATGACACTCATATAACGATCCATGTAGTGTTCTCATGGTGGGTCGGTCCAGTACACAAGTTCTCCAACTTGTACCCATATGTAGACTACATATCTCATATTAGTCTCCACATATGCTAGTCGTTATGTATTATTGCAACCCGCTCTACAATAATACTAGACTAGGGACGCTTGAGAATATCATTATTCTAGGGTTACAATTATGTTTATTAAGTTACGTAGAAACAAAACAACAAACATAATTGCTGGATTAATGCCTTAATAAAATATCATGACTCAATGTGCAAAAAATACAATCATCTCATGATTGGCTTTTTGGGCACAACACTAACAATCTCCCACTTGCACTAAAAGCCAATCATCCATGTTTCTAATACCAATGGACCTAGAATGGCTATCATGCTTCTGCTGCGTAAGGGGCTTTGTCAACGGATCAGCAATGTTGCTATCTGTCGAAGTCCTGCATATCCTTACATCACCCCTCTCGATGATCTCCTTGATGAGATGATAGCATCGGAGTATGTGTTTGGATCGCTGGTGAGATCGAGGTTCCTTAGCCTGTGCGATTGCTCCATTGTTGTCACAATAGAGCTCTATCGGGTCAACAATGCTTGGAACCACTCCAAGTTCAGTGATGAACTTCTTGATCCAAACTGCCTCCTTCGCAGCATCAGAGGCGGCAATGTACTCAGATTCTGTTGTAGAGTCAGCTACTATCTCTTGCTTTGAACTCTTCCAGCTCACAGCACCACCACCAATACTAAACACATAACTAGATTGTGATCTAAAATCATCCTTATCGGATTGGAAGGTAGCATCGGTGTAACCCCTTACAACGAGCTCATCTTCACCTCCAAAGACCAAGAATGCATCCTTAGTCCTTCGTAAGTACTTAAGGATGTTCTTAACAGCTGTCCAGTGACTCTCACCGGGGTTCGATTGGTACCTACTCGTCATGCTTAAAGCATATGAGACATCAGGACCAGTACATATCATGGCATACATGATAGATCCAATTGCTGAGGCATATGGGATCTTACTCATGCGCTCTCTCTCCTCGGTGTACTCGGATACTAAGATCTAGAAAGAGTTATACCATGTGACATGGGCAAGAATCCTTTCTTGGAATCTTGCATGCTAAACCTCTTTAGCACCTTGTCAATGTATGTACTTTGACTTAGGCCAAGAAGCTTTCTAGATCTATCTCTATAGATCCTGATGCCTAACACATAGGCTGCTTCACCCAAGTCCTTCATAGAGAAACATTTCCCTAGCCAAGTCTTCATAGACTGTAGCTCAGGAATGTCATTCCCGATGAGTAGTATGTCATCTACATACAACACCAAGAAGACAATAGCGCTCCCACTAACCTTCTTGTAGACACAAGATTCATCTTCATTTTTGATAAAACCAAACTCTTTGATTGCTTCATCAAAACGAAGATTCCAACTTCGAGAAGCTTGCTTCAGTCCATAAATGGACCTTTGCAACTTGCACACTTTATTGGCATTCTCAGGAGTGACAAAACCCTCAGGTTGTGTCATGTACACATCCTCAAGTAGCTTTCCATTTAGGAATGCAGTTTTGACATCCATTTGCCATATCTCATAATCATAGTGTGCAGCAATAGCAAACAAAATTCGGATGGATTTAAGCATAGCAACTGGTGAAAAAGTTTCATCATAGTCAATACCATGAATTTGCTTGAAACCTTTTGCAACCAATCGTCCCTTAAAGGTAATCACATTACCATCCATGTCAGTTTTCTTCTTGAAAACCCATTTGCACCCTATGGGTTTTACCCCTTCAGGTGGGTCAACCAAAGTCCATACTTGGTTTTCATACATGGATTCCATCTCGGATTTCATGGCCACTAGCCACTTCTCAGAGTCAGGCCCTGACATAGCTTGTTGGTAGGTTGTGGGCTCATCCTGATCCATGAGCATCACATCACCAGTGTAAGTCACGAGAAATCTATATCTCTCAGGCTCACGCCGAATCCTACCAGACCTACGTGGGCTCTGTGCCACAGGAATAGACTCTTGAACTACAACATCTTGTGGTGTCTGTTCAGGTTCCATTTCAGGTTCAATGTCTCCTTGTTGTTCTTGAATTTCTTCAATTTCTACTTTCCTCCCACTAGTTCCTTTAGAGATAAACTCTTTCTCTAAGAAGACACCAGTTCGAGCAACAAACACTTTTTGCTCAGAAGGATTGTAGAAATAGTAACCTTTTGTTTCTTTGGGATACCCAACAAAAAGACATTTTTGAGATTTGGGCCCTAGTTTGTCAGAGGATTGACGTTCACATAAGCGTCACAGCCTCAAATCTTCATAAAAGACAAATTGGGACACCTCCCACTCCGTATCTCATATGGTGTCTTTTGAACTGATTTAGATGGAACTCGGTTTAGTGTAAAAGCGGCTATCTCTAGAGCATGTCCCCAAAAGGAGCTTGGACGGTCAGCTTGACTCATCATGGAGCGAACCATGTCTAACAAAGTTCGATTTCTCCTTTCAGATACACCATTCCATTGAGGTGTACCTGGTGGAGTGAGTTGTGATACTATACCACACTCTTTCAGATAGTCAAGGAATTCTCGATCCAAGTACTCTCCACCTCGATCTTGTCAAAGCACTTTGATACTCTTCCCGAGTTGATTCTCTACTTCATTCTTGAATTCTTTGAACTTTTCAAAGGATTCTAACTTGTGTCTCATGAGATACACATAGCCATATCTGCTGAAGTCATCAGTGAAAGTAATGAAGTATTGAAAACCTCCTCTAGCATGTGTAGACATAGGGCCACATACATCACTATGTATGAGTCCTAGTAAGTCATTAGCCCTTTCACTTTGCCCTGTGAATGGGGCTTTGGTCATCTTGCCCAACAAACATGACTCACATGTCTCATATGATTCATAATCAAATGAGTCCAATAGTCCATCCTTATGGAGCTTGGATATGCGGGTCTCATTTATATGGCCCAAGCGACAGTGCCAGAGATAGGTCGGGTTTGAATCATTTAATCTGACCTTCTTGGTATTCACATTATAGATTGGATCTTCGAGGTCTAGAACATACAACCCATTGCTAAGTTGAGCACTACCATAAAAGATTTCATTCAAATAAATAGAACAACATTTGTCCTTTATTATAAATGAAAAACCTTTCTTGTCCAAACAAGAAACAGAAATCAAATTTCTACTAATAGTAGGCACAAAGTAGCAGTTGTCTAATTCTAAAACTAATCCACTAAGTAAAGTGAGAACATAAGTCCCTACGGCTAAGGCAGCAACCCTTGCTCCATTTCCAACACGTAGGTCCACTTCACCTCGGGCCAATCTTCTACTTCTACTTCTACTTAGATCCTGCACATTTGCACAAATGTGAGATCCACATCCAGTATCCAATACCCAAGATGAGGAAGTAGAAAAGTTAGCCTCTATAACAAAAATACCTGAAGTGGAAGTCTTACTTCCCTTTTCCTTAGCAAGTTCTTCAAGATAGAGCTTGCAATTGCGCTTCCAGTGTCCAGGTTGCTTACAATGGAAGCACTCCCCTTCCTTTGCCACACCACCCTTTGGTTTCAGTGCAGTTGAAGAAGAATTAGCATTGGACTTTCCATTAGCTTTATCCTTCTTCTTGTTGGCTTTTCCCTTTCCCTTGCCCTTTTGAACCATCAAAATGGGCTTAGCCTTCTTAAGGTTTTGCTCAGCAGTTCTCAACATGTTGAGCAATTCAGGGAGGGACTTGTCAAGGTCGTTCATGTTATAGTTCATGACGAACTGACTATAGCTTTCAGGCAACGATTACAAGACTACATCAAAAGCCAACTCTTTCTGAAGAGCAAATCCCAAACTCTCAAGATTTTTAATGTACCCAATCATCTTGAGCACATGAGGACCCACGGGACTTCCCTCAGATATCTTGCACTGAAACAATGCCTTAGAGGTCTCAAACCTCTCATGCCTAGCTTGCTCTTGGAAAAGCATTTTGAGATGTTCGATCATATCGAATGCCTCCATGTTCTCATGTTGCTTCTGAAGCTCAGATTCCATGGTAATAAGCATGAGGCATGCAACATCCAAAGCATCATCAGAATGCCTCTTGTGAGCATCCCTTTCAGCTCTTGGAGCAGTGGCAGCAGGCTCATTCGGAATGGGCTGCTCTAGGACATAAGCCTTTCTCTCTTGTTTGAGGACTATCCTCAAGTTTCGGTACCATTTGAGAAAGTTGGTCCCATTCAGTTTTTCCTTCTCAAGGATCGATCGCAACGAAAGTGTCGATGTGTTTTGTGCCATGGTTATCTACAACAGTAAATATGCAGTGTAAGAGTCATGTATTTTAATTCATTTAATAAGGACTTTTATTAAACGATACTCCCACTATTTTCCTCAAAATAATAACCCTCGATATTATTTTGGAACACCTCGGCGCTAAGGTATTCTAGTGGGCCAAGATCCATATTTGACCACAACCTGAGTCAGCTTTGGCTTTTCTCTCAAGTTACAGCTATTTAGGTAGGCAACTCCTTGCCAATTGCATCTTATGCAACTCTTGGATAGTTGGGTGAACAACACTTGTCCAAGCTCATCTCATGAACTTAAGCCCAACTCTATGCCTCTAAGTCCCTAATCCTATTAGGATGACTTAGTTAAGTCGGACCCAAAGTTAGCAATTTGGATATCACTATTATCCCATCGCGCCTTACCAAGATGAACATAGGTGCTTTGCTTTGGCAAACCCACCTAATGTTGATCAAAGTCTTGACGAGTGCCAACATTTGGAAGGCATCACATTTAATGACTTAATATTTGTTTGAGGGATTTTTCTTTTGATCTCACCAATTTGTTATCTCCGGTTGTTTTATACATGCATCACATACAAATATAAAACATGCATCTCATGCTTACAAGAAAGTAAACGTGACATGGTTATAGCCCAAACTATGCGATATTCTCAAGCCAATGAGAATATCATAAAAGCCTAAGAAAAAAAAAGGGTCTTCACAAGCTCCTTCTCTTCCTTTCTTGGTTGCCCTTTTGTTGTCACCTCCTTGGACATACCACCTTGGATGATCATTGATCCCATAATGCACCATTACATCAATAATAGAAACCTCGAGTTACATTCGAGGGGAGTAAGGTGAGAAGAGAATGTACAATGAGAGTGAAAAGAAAAGGCACGACTCGCAGGCCGTATTTACAAGTACAACCAATCAAGGGCTATAACCATGCACCATGCTTCAAACACCAATCAGCATATCATGTCAAATCTCATTCAACAAAGATGCATGCCAATTTTCGTGTGTTGATTAACCAGTTTTTATTTATGTGGCGCTTCGCATACGGCGGTCCCGCTCCCGCTGGCCGGTCAACGGGCCGGTTAGGTGGTTCCGCTGACCGGTCAGCGGACGAGGTCAAGGGGGGCCGCCCTTGCGGGGGGTTGCGAGGGGGGCAGTGCCACCCAGCGTAAAAAATTGTCTTACAATTGCTTAGCCCGATATCTTCTATTTCGAGCAAGTAGGCACCCGAGACTCCTCCATTCGTGCCACCAAAAATACCTTACTTTCGGTGCCCGAACAGGCCGAATCCGAACAAAGCTAGGGTTTTTGCAACTATTGCAAGAATCCTAATCCATATAGGTATCTCATACCATTCAATTTCGGGTTAATCTCATTAACCAATTAGTGTCGTTTCTTCATATATGTCATATGTTCATTACGAGTTCCGGTTTCATGCATCATGAATCAATCTAATTAATCATGGCCGAAAAGCAACCGAACACATAGCATCATGCGATTCAACACTCAATCCCGATTTAGGGTTTCACCAGTAGCTCTGATACCACTGTTGGGTTTCGGGAGCCAAACAGTGCAGTGGAATTTAACCGAAACCCTCCAGGATCCAAGTGAAACGGGGTAAACCGGGTGTTCAAAAATTTTCATACCTAATTTTCGGTTGAGATCTCTCACTCAACTGTAGAGTTGAATCACAAAACTTGAACAGTTGACGTGTTCAAGCTCTCTATGGTATCCACACGAGCCTCTCGGGATCACCACGCTTCCACCACGTCCCGGTAGATGCGTTTCTCTTGCGCTCGCAGTGCTAGCTTGCGTCCTCCAAGGAATTGCAAGAGAAGAGTGCGGCTGTCCTTTTGGGAGGCTAGGGCAAGGAGACCTGCGAATTTCTCACTAAAAGTTGTATTTATAGTGAGACTCAACTTCCAGGCCTAATGGGTTTCAAAGCCCTAATCCAATTAGGCTTTAATTTCGGGCTTAATAATGGCTCAACTCTTGGGCCCATTATTAATACGAAATTAAAGTGAAACCATAACCCAAATAATTAGCCCATGCACTCTAATGATCCAAATAGCTCTATGTGTGCGACCCAATAGGCTCTTGCCATGTTGGCAATGATCATAAATCACATTTATGATCATAAGCAATGAGCGGTGTCTAGCAACACATCATTGCTACCCAAGTGACAAGATTGTCGGTGATTCGACTAAACCTTTATGATCATCACCGATATATGCCATTGTCCCTTTGTCCAAGATATCAAGACTAAGCACGAGACATGGAATGTGTCACTCTCGTATAGCCCAATCTTTGGTTTCTTGATTACCGAGTAGACCAACTTAAACTGATGACATTGATATCGTATATCAACTCATCCGAGCATGGCCATGCATTTTCTAAGTCTCACTCTATCAAGGGGCCCGAAGATATCACTCCCGTTACATAGGAGGGACAAATCCCATCTTGATCATACAAATCCCTCCGCATGATATGTGACATACCCAATGACCTCCTTCAAGTTCACTCAGTTACGAGCAACAAAGGAAAGTATCAAAGTATGTGACTCACATGTAGGGAACCTTGATGATCTTAGGTCGAAGGACTACATATACCATGATCACTATGAGAATCACTTATGACACTCATATAATGATCCATGTAGTGTTCTCATGGTGGGTCGGTCCAGTGCACAAGTTCTCCAACTTGTACCCATATGTAGACTACATATCTCATATTAGTCTCCACATATGCTAGTCGTTATGTATTATTGCAACCCGCTCCGCAATAATACTAGACCAGGGATGTTTAAGAATATCATTATTTTTGGGTTACGATTATGTTTGTTAAGTTACGCAGAAACAAAAAAACAAACATAATTGTTGGATTAATGCCTTAATAAAATATCATGACTCAATGTGAAAAAATACAATCATCTCATGATTGGCTTTTGGGCACAACACTAACACATGGAGCTAGGGTCTAAGCTTGGAAGAGAGCCATGAGCTTGATGAACCAAGCTTAGTGAGGGGAGTGCACTTATTGAAGGTTTTGTGACCTACTGTCAAGTGTACAAAGATGGCAGTGAAATAAGAGTTTTCTAAAGTTTCCTGGATTGTTTACTATATTTCCAAACATCCATGAAGCTAAGACCATGCTTGGAAGAGAGCAAAAACCTCCAGGAACCAAGTATGGGTTAAAGGCAAAGAAGCATGGCAAGGTTTCGGCCTTAGTGTTACCATGCTAAAGATGGCAGTAAAGTGAGGGTTTCTAGAGCCGAAAGTTAGTACTAACTACTGTTAAAATCCTCCTAAGGCCAAGAATTAGCTTGAGTAGGGCTGCCAAAGTGATTTATTTAAGTTTATTGCATGTTTTATGGACTAAACTATGGTTATTGTTGTTGCTGCATTTCATGTGTTTGTTTGTTGTGAATGGCTGCTGCATTTGGTTGCTATATCTTGTATATATGGATTTTGTTTTTTTTTTTTTAGTGTCTTTGGATTCAGGTTTTAATGAGGGTCACATTGCCTACTGAATCCAAGTGTTACCCTTACTAAGTTTCTCAATGAAACTTACTCCCCTCAATTCTGTCATTTCAGGTTCAGCAGAAATATCACCTTCCAACTAACCTTTGTGGTTTGATTTTTGATCTGAAATTTCAGGTAAATGAACTTCCATATGTCTAGTTGTGATCTGGAATTTTTGGTGATTTTAGGAGCACATTTGGTATTTTTAATGGTGGTACTTACTGTGTTGTGCAGCAGCTGTCCAGCATCCTGTTTCTGGAGTCCATTGCATTTCAGGCACTCCTGTAACTTAGGGTGCATATTAATCTGATTTAAGACCATTTTTTAGTGCATGTATGCATGTACATGTAGTGTATGTAAGATGAGAGAAGTATGTGAACATTTGAGAAATTTTTTGGCTATGTAAGTGATGTGGTGCAAAGTGGCCTAAGTGTAAATGATAGGCTACTTACTTGTAAATTATGTGTTGGCCACATAAAGTTGTTAAAACAAAGGGAATGTAATTCCTATGTGTAATGGACATGTATGGGATAGCCTTGGTGGGCTTTCCCCTTGTGAATGAAGTGTTTGCACACCTATGAAATTTTGTATGGGCAAAATGGTCATAAAGTGACCAGAATTTCGACTCTGCACTTAAAGTTCTATATCTCC
Source organism: Aquilaria sinensis (assembly GCA_005392925.1). Lineage (NCBI taxonomy): Eukaryota > Viridiplantae > Streptophyta > Magnoliopsida > Malvales > Thymelaeaceae > Aquilaria > Aquilaria sinensis. The sequence continues at coordinate 40,392 of SMDT01001340.1, read as the reverse complement.
CTGTGTAGAAGGAATATTGGTATGAAATTTTGAAAAAACATAGAGGACATCTAGTGGGTTAACTGGGATTTTGAATTTCTAGATTTGGAGCTCTTTAGCCAAATATATGACGTTGTAAAATTGGTTAAATTACTGTTTATTTGGTCAGAATTTTGTAACCGAATTCAAAAATTCATAACTTGGTCCATAAGTGGGCTATTGATCTAAAAAAACATTCCTTGGTTTTCTCTAAGTCTATAATTGATAATGGAGAAAATAAAACAGGGGTTACATGGCTAGAATGATACAGTTTATTAGTGGAAGTTACAGGTGCAGTGGCTGGTCACTAAAACTTAACAAGATTGCCGAATGTGTGGTAGCCAATATTAAGACTTGTGCTAGTGTTTTCTTTCTTTGCTGCCATGGTGTGCATGGAATGTGAATATGTGTGTGATGGTTGGACCAATATAATTGTATTTACATAGTGCCCAAGAGGGCCACTTGGGTATGTAAACTAAGGGTAGTGTTCTGATGGCCTACAGAACATTACCAATCCTGGGAGTCTAAATGCACAATTTTGGCACCATAATTGGAATACCCCGGAGTGGGTAACACACAATACACCATTATAAACACAACTATGATGCATTAAAACATCATGCCAAGCTCAATCCATCACCTAGTCAACCCTAAATAAACTTGCTGACTAATCAATGCTACTAGCAAAACTACATAATTCCAACAACCAAGGAATAACACTCCAATAGCATGGACAAAGCTTGTAACTCTAAATTCCTCATCATGATTTTAAGTCACAAGTAAGAATTAAGTAGCCCTACACCAAGAACAAAGTTCATCAAGGTTATACCTAAGTTCCAAGCAAACCAAAACAAATGACATGAAATTAACACTAACTAAGCAAAACCTATGCCATAAAACACTAGAGAAACAAGAAAGCTCCATGAAATTCATGTTACCTAACACCCAAAATAGGGCACCTACTAGAAAATGTGAAAAAAAACTTCATGACCACAAGCGAAGCTTGAAATGACCTACCCAAGGCTTTTATACCCTTTGGGCTTTAAATTTCACAAAGAAACTTTGATTTTGGCCAAGAAAACAAGGAGAAATCAAAGGGTGAAGAGAGAGCTCATATTTTGGAAGTAAAATGAGCAAAAGTGGCAACAAAGACCACTTTACCATGTTTAAAAAGCCCTCCCCCCTTAAGCCTTCAAACTTTCTTTATGATTGCAAAAAGCGCCCTTCCCTACGTAAGAACATAAGTCAAATATTGGTCAAACCTTTTATACTTAGGCAAATTTTTGGGTTTTATGCAAGGTTTGACTTCCAAAACATATGTTTGACTCCCAGGACTCAACCTGACACTTCAGTAAGCAAAAGTACCATTTTTCCCTAGACCTCCTTTGGAGCCATAAACTCTTTGGAACTTAGTAAACCTTAGCTTAACTTACTTAATCTTGCTATGTGAACTTAAAATATAGTTCTGAACTAGGATTTAATTTACTTTACCTCCACCAATTGAGCTTCCCACTAGGAGGCCTATAACATTTTCTTTTCCTTTTGAAATTTGGTCCTCCAAATTTTGCTACAACTGTGAAAATTCACTAAGATACCACTTTAGCATATCATGCTTGGTTTCCCTAGTAGCTTCATCTTCACTATGGTTTGAACAAAGGATCTTTACCATTATAGTCCACTTGGTTTGGATTTTCTTAGCTTGCATAATGAGGATCTTTATGGGCCACTCCTCATAGGTCATATCATCTGGATAGGAACCACTGATGGGTTAACTACTTGTCCCGGATCAACTATGCATTTTCTTAGAAGACTAATGTGGAACACGTTGTGCACCTAGGAAAATTTGGGTGGTAATGCCAATTAATATGCAACCTTCCTTACTTTCTCCAAAGTTTCATAAGGCCTAATATACCTACGGGCCAATTTACCCCTCTGCCCAAATCAGGCTACTCCATTAATAAGAGATAGTTTGAGAAGTACCTTATCTCCAACATCAAAACTCAATTCTTATCTCCTCAAATATGCATACTTTGTCCAACGGTCATTTATGACTTTAATCTATTTATGGATTAATTTAATCTTAGTTGTGGTGTTAGCTATGATCTTAGGGCCGATGACTACCTTATCTAAAAGGTCAGTCCAGCAATGGACCGTCATGCATCGCCTACCATGCAATGCCTCATATGGTGGCATACCTGTAACAGTTTGGTGATGATTATTGTAAGCAAACTCGATGAGTGGTAAGTGTTGGTCCTAATCACCTCATAGGTCTATGGCATACATGTGTAACATATCCTCTGAAGATTGTATAACTTTCTTAGACTGTCCGTCAGGCTGAGGATGGAAGGTGGTACTAAGGCTAGCCTTACCCCCTAACACTTCTTGGAAAGCATTATAAAACCTTGATGCAAACCAGGGATCCCTATCAAATATAATCTGATCTGGTATGCCATGTAGCCTCACAATCTCCTTCATATACAATTGAGCTAACTTGTCCAATGTATGTAATCCTTATAGGTATGAAGTGTGCTGACTTGGTCAACTTATTGAACACTACCCACACCGAGTCATGTTGGCTTCAGATATTTGGTAACCCTACTAGGAAATCCATCATGATGGATCCCTACTTCCTCTCTTGGAGAGGTAAGCTCTGAAGTGTGCTCCTCGATTTTTCTTGCTTTTCCTTTGCCATTTGGCATTTCACACACTTAGCTGCATGTCCAGCTACATCCTTCTTGAGTCCTGGCCATCAAAAGTGTGTCTTTAGATCATGGCACATTTTACCCTCACAAGGATGAATACTTTGTTATCACCACACAAAAATGGGAGAATTACAAGTGTGGCATAATGGTAAAAAAAACAATTATATTGTGTATTTCTCTTCATAGTGATTGAAGTGTGAGAGGTAAAAGGTATAATGAACACCTCCTTAAAAGTGTTCCAAGTTGGTAACTTGGCCTCCAAGAAAAGGCTTAAGGATTTCTTTCTTTTTTTTTCAAGTAACCTATGGACTTTTTTTGTAAGGTTTTGGAAATTTGGATACTTAATTGTAAAACTCTCAAGAAAGACCTTTGGAGAGTTATGGGAAGGAGATGAATGATATAAAAAGTGCTATTGGAGGACCAAATTGCTCATGGAAGACAAGTTTGGGCAAAGGAAATACTAAAGGCATTAAGGACCAAAATGCCTTAGTGTAAACCTTAAGGAGTTCCAGCTTTTGACTTAAGTCAAAGTGTGAGATTGTGGAATTATCCCACCATTAGGGAGGTAGCCAAGGCTTGATAAATGGCTCAAAAATGTTGGGTACATGTGTACCAATGAGTTTAATACAAAGAAACCATAATTAGTGAGAAGGAAAATGATCTAAGACAAGGTTAAGACTACTTACGTGTGTTTAGTGTACTTTTGACTATTTATGTACTTAAGACAACCTTTTCTTCTCCAAATTTTGGCCTTCACTAGTAGAAAGGAAGCCAGCTCTATCCTCCACACTTCCTCCATAGCCACCATACTTTCAAACTCAAAACTACTTGCAATTGAAGTCAAGGAAGCACAATTGGAAGATATTTGGTGCTATTGCTTGAGTGCACCCAGGATCAAGCTCCAATTTTAGCATACCTATCAAGGTAAGGGTTCTCTTGGTCTCATGGGTTGTTTTCTATATTTTCAAGAAACCATGGAGCTAGGGCTAAGCTTGGAGGAGAGCCATGAGCTTGATGAACCAAGCTTAGTGAGGGGAGTGCACTTATTGAAGGTTTTGTGACCTAGTGTGAAGTGCATAACGATGGCAGTGAAATGAGGGTTTCTAGAGCCCAAGGTTAGTATTAACTAGTCTTAAAATCCTCCTAAGACCAAGAATTAGCTTAAGGAAGGCTACCATAGTGATTTACTTACGTTTATTATGTGTTTTATGGACTAATCTATGGTTATTGTTGCTGCCGCATTTCATGTGTTTGTTGGTTGTGAATGGCTGCTGCATTTGGTTGCTATATCTTGTATATATGCATTATGTTTTTTTTTTTAGTGTCTTTGGATGCATATTTTAATGATGGTTACATTGACTATTGAATCCAAGTGCTACCCTTACTAAGTTTCTCAATGGAGCATACTTCCCTCAATTCTATCATTTCAGGTTCAGCAGAAAGATCACATTCAAACTGACATTTTTTATTTGAGTTTTGATCTAAAATTTTATTTACATGAACTTCCATGTGTCTAGTTGTGATCTGAAAATTTTTGTGATTTTAGAAGCACATTTGGTATTTTTAAAGGTGCTGCTTATTGTGTTATGCAGAAGCTGTCCACCATCCTGTTCTGGAGTCCATTGTGTCTTAGGCACTCCTATAACTTAGGGTGTGTATTTAGTTGATTTAAGACCATTATTTAGTGCATATATGCATGTAAATGTATTGTATGTAAAATGAGACAAGTATGTGAACATTTGAGTAGTGTTCTGGCTATCTAAGTGATGTGCGCAAAGCTGTCGAAGTGTGAATGATGGGCTGCTTACTTGTAAATTCTGTTTTAGCCACATATGGTTGTTAAATGCAAGGGAATTTATTTCCTATGTGTAATGGATATATATGGGGTAGCCTTGGAACGCTTTCCCCTTGTGAATGAAGTGTTTGCACACTTATGAAATTTTGTATGGGCAAAATGGTCATAAAGTGACCAGAATTTTGACTCTGCACTTAAAGTTCTATATCTCCCTGTGTAGAGAGAATCTTAGTATGGAATTTTGACCACACCTAGATAACATATATAGGTTGAACTAGGATTTGTAATTTCTAAATTTGGAGCCCTTTAGCCAAAGATATGATATTGTAAACTTGGCTAAGTTATTGTTCATTTGGTCAGAATTTTGTAATCAACTTAAAAAATCCATAACTTGGTCCATAGGTGGGATATTGATGTAAAACAAAATTCATTGGTTTGATCTAAGTCTCTAGTTGCTAATTAAAAAAAATAAAGCATGAGGATGCATGACTATAATAATACAATTTATTAGTGGAAGTTACAGGTGCAGTGGCTAGTCACTAGAACTTAACAAGATTGCCTAATGTGTGGTAGCCAAGATTAAGACTTGTGCTAGTGTTTCCCTTCTTTGCTACCATGGTGTGCATGCAATGTGAATATGTGTGTTATGGTTGCACCAATATGCATGTGTTTACATAGTAGCCAAGAGGGCCACTTGGGTTTTACACTTTAAGGGTAGTGTTTTGATGGCCTACAGAACATTACCAATCCTAAGAGTCTAAATGCACAATTTTGGCACCATAATTGGACTACCCCAAAGTGGGTAACATACTTAATCTACTGTTATGCACCTAACGCAATATTTGTTGCCTAAGTCCATCTACATTTGGCACATAGAGTCGATACCCATGGGGTAGTATTCCATCCTTGTATTGGAACTCTTTCCTCATGGCACCAAATGTCTCTTCTCCTGAAATCTTTCTCAACAATGAATTTTTTCTTTCAGTCTCCTTGCCATTAGCCAAACAGGCTTACTAAATCTCCAAAGTAGACTACGGACCTTTCTCGATCTTTCCAAAGTTCTTGCAGAGTTAAGAAATAATTCCCTGGGGTTCTTCACGAGGAACTTGTGGCCTGGTCCTTTGATTAGGCTTCTCCTATATATTTCTGACTAAAGGCATCTACCACCACATTTCCTTCCCCTACATAGTACTCAATCGAGTAACCACAATCTTTTATGTATTTGATCCACCATCAGTGCCTCATGTTCAACTCCTTCTGAGTGAACAAGTATTTATGATTGTTATGGTTGGTGAAAATCTCGAATGATCTCCCCATCAGGTAATGCCTCCATAACTTGAGTGCGAAGACTACTGTCGCTAGCTTAAGGTTATGAGTTGGGTAGTTCAACTCATTAGGCATTAACTACCTTGAGCCATAGGTGATCACCTGATTCTCCTTCATTACTACACACCCCATACCAGAACTTGATGCATATTTGTACACTGTAAAAGCCTTGTTTGGGTATGGTAAAATGAGTATCGGGACACTCGTCAACCTCTTCTTCAACTAAAAGTAAGCCTCCTCACACTTTGGCATCCAATCAAATTTTTAAGCTTTCCTGGGCAAGGTTGTTAATAGTGCTGCTATCACAAAGAATTTCTTTGTGTCACAAACATTTCCAACCACTACATATGCATAATTATGACCCAAAAAGGATTTGAGACCAACAATAGCCAAGTTCAACCCTCAGCTGCATACAAAATGCATATAATAGTAGGAACTTCATGCTGTTTATAAGGAAACCCTAAGATTCTTCCATACAACCAACCACATGCAAGATTTTTAAACTAAAATTAACATTTTCAGATAGGAAAAATGTTTCAATCTAATAAAATATGAGCTTTGATAGTTAGGACCTGAAATTTTAATATTTGCCTAAAAAAATGCAACATGTTGACAAAACCCATAGTTTGACTTGGAAAACCAATCCTGAAAGTTTAGACACATCTTAAACATGGTAAATGACTTGTATAGCAAGTTTGGTGCCCAAACTATGTTATCACTTCAACAAGTGGAAAAATTATAGTATAAAGGCATAATTGTTATAAACCATTATATAGCATAATTTTTATCTTAGTTAATGAAATATGAGGGTTAAAGTGAATAATCTACACCTCCTTAAAAGATTATAATGGTTACTTGCTACTAAAGGAAGCCCTAGAGGATTGCTTATTTTACAAGCAATCTATGGGTCTTATTGCATGATTTCAATACTTGGCCACTCAATTGTACAACTATAAAATGGAGATTTTGGAAGGATTTGAATGGTATGCAAGAAATTTTTGGAGGCTAAATTGCATAAAGGAAATAAAAGCCATTATTCAAGAACCTAGGACAACTAGGTGCACAATTGTTCCAAAAAAAAAAACTTAAGGATGGGATGATTTTTGACAAGAGTCAAAGATGGCCAGTTCTAGGATTATCCTAGCCTTTTATTTCAAGGTTCTAAGGTCAAAAGGGTGGGCTAAATATTAGCCAAAAAGCCTTTGCTTAAGGCATACTTATAGTGACCTAAGTGAAGGTTAAGGTTAAACTAATTAAATCAAGTAAAATAACTTGATTTCTTTCATTTCCTTGGCCATTTCAGCCATAACCAGCCATAGCCTCCTTTTTTAGCTCCTCTATAAGCTTTCATAGACACCACAGCTCAAACTGTCAAGAAATCAAAGAGGAAGGCAATTGGATGCACCAGGAACAAGAAAAACCCTAATTTTCGGGTTTATTGAGTATCTCTTGAAGATGTCAACCTTCATAACTTAGGTAAGGGTTTTATCTTCATTTTTCGTGGTTGTTTACTATCCTAAGATGATGATAAAAAATCCATGAAGTTAAGACTATGCTTGGAAGAGAGAAAAAAGCTCAAGAAACCAAGTATGGGTTAAGGGGGAGTGCATGAACAAGGTTCTAGCCTTACTGTTTTTCATGCACTAAGATGGCAGTGTTTACAGGGGTTTCTACAGGCCAAGTTAGTACTAACTAAGACCAATTAACCTCCTAGGATTAGGCATTGGCTTGAGGAGGGCTGCCATAGTGATTACCTAATCTTTATTCGATTGTTTATGAACTAACTATAATATGTTCACTGCTGCCAGCATTACATTTGTTTGTTGCTTAGCTGGTTCTGCATTTGGATGGCTGTGTTTGTGTATTTGTACTGTATTTTTGTGTTTCAATGTCTTTGGATTTCAGGTATATGACTGGAATTTGAATATTTTATTTATAATCCCTTACTAAGTTCCATTCAAGAAACGTACCCCCCTTTCAGTCCCTTTCAAGGGCACCTGAAAGAGAGCATGCAAACTAACAACTATTGTTTTAATTTCTCTATTAAATTTCAGGAACATTAACTTCCATATGTTTCGTGGTAAATTAGAAATCTTCATTATTTTTTGAGCACATTATTTATTTTTAGTAATGGTTCTTTCTGCCTTGCGCAATAGCTAGTCCCTTCAAGTTTCTGGAGTGCTTAGTGCTTTTAAAGTTCTCCATGAAGCTTAGTGTATGTATTAACTAAGTTATTGTCATGTATATGGTGCATAAATGCATGTAAATAAGTTGGGTATGTTGTATGTGCAGTGTGAAAAGGATATATGGATCAATGGAGTGTGGTTTGAAGTGTGTATACAATGTTGTCCATATGGTGTTTATGGGTTGTTTTGATGGCATTTTTATGAATGATGGTTAGAAGGGCTCTAAATTTAGGGGAATTGTTTTCCCATGTGCATAAGATGTATATGGACACAAGCAAATGGATCTTGCACCTGGAAATGAAGTGTACGAATACTATAAAATTTTGTATGGGCATAATGGCCAAAGGTGGCTAAAATTTGGTACCCTATACTCCAGCTGCCATAACTTTATGTAAATAGAGAATTTGGCTATGAAATTTTGACAACACTTAGAACAATTCAAGATGAATAATGTGGTTTTGAATCACTAGATTTGGTGCCTTGTAGATAGAGTTATGGGCTGTCAAATTTGGCTGATTTTGTTGGTACTGTTCATATTGTTATTTCTACCCAGTTTAGTGTAAAATCCATGATTGCAAACTTAGATGGATTTAATATCTCAGACCTATTTCCTCATAAAGTTTTTAGTGTATTAAATGGTTTAAAGCCTTTAGGGCATAGGAGGACATTTGTAGAATTTGAGTGGGACACGATATGATAGTTTGGACATGAAAATTAGGCACCAATGGTACCAAGCGTGCATATGATTGTACATGCACTTGGGGAGTTTAGTTAAATTTCATATTGATCAGGAATAAAGAATTTGATTGTCATCATTACTTCTCAATGAAATTTTATTAGAATATATATGTGATGGTTTGGCCAATATGCATATATTTGTATAAAGACCAAGGGGGCTACTTAGGAAACATAGTGAGCATTGTTCTGCTTGGCCTACTGAACATGCACAGCTCCTAGGACTTGACATGCTATAAACATGGTAATGGTATTTCAGTACTTAGAGTGGTAATAAAAGTTGGTATTAAAGCTTGGTTCAAATTAGAGTTGCATATAGTTCCATCATGCAAGCACATAGTTACATACATAGAACTTAGTTAGGTCAGTTGCTAGTGTCAAGTACCTAATGTATAGTATATATTATGCTTTTCTATTGATCATGAAATAGGAAAATGGTAGCTTCAAGGATACGGGATCAGGGACCCCTAAGACCTCCTACTGAGCAAACACAGGCCAACAGAAATAGAAGGAGTGTACAAGGGCAGCCAAGGGTTTAAGGAATAGAAAACCTAGCACCTAAAATGAATGTACCATAGGTGTGGGTCGAACTACAAAGAAATCTGGACTAGTTAAATGAACACTTAGTAAGGCTACTACAAGCTGAACAACAAGATGTCTAGGTAGCATAGGCTTTCCCACATGAGCAGAACCAAGAAGTTGCTAGAAACAACCCAGTGAATGTTCCTTTTGAAAGAAATAAGGATGAAGAATTTGAAGAATATGAGGATAGAAGACATCCTATAGGCAGAAGAATCAGGTCTGAGGTTGGCCAAGTTTCAAGGGCTGATCACCCAGAATCTGGGAACCTTAGTGAAAAGAAGGAAAGAAGGAGACCTAGAGTGCATGAAAAGTTTGAGGGATCACACACGTCTTGAAGGCATAGAGCTAAGGATCTTGAGGGCTCTGACAATGTCAGCTTGTTGGATAGGTTTCAAGGCCTTAGACCTCCATAATTTAATGGTAGAGCTGGGCCAAAGAAAGTTGAGGAGTGGCTTAGATTCATTGAAAAGGCGTCTGAGAGGATGCATTTGAGCATCACAAAGAAAGTATCTTTTGTGACCTACATTCTTGTAAGTAGTACAGAAATGTGGTGGAGAAGTGTTAGAGATAGGTATGCTGCCTAGAGAGGTAGAAGAGCAGATCATGAGCTAAAGATGGCATCGCCTGAATTTACAAGGATGTTCCAAGACCAGTATGTAAGTGATGCCATCAAAAACCTAAAACAGGACAATCTCAGAGTTTTGGAATACGAACACAAGTTCAACCAACTTATGAGGTATGCACCACAATACCATAGGTTGGAAGAACTTAAAGCAAAGAGGATTGTCAAAGGTCTAAGACTGGATATCAAGAGAGCTATTAGGCCTTTCAATGCTATTATATACCATGATGTGTTCAAAAGGCCTTATTGGTGGAACAAGAAGAGTATGAAAGCAAATGGTTTCCCAGTGGACCAGGAGAAACCGGCCATGCTGGAAGACTGCAGAAGCCAATGAAAGGGAAGGACACCACCAAGGTTGGAAAGTCTAGTATGGATGGCAAGCCCAAGAGTAAGTTTGTTGGTACAAGGTGTCCTCGATTCAAGGAATTCCATGGCAAGAAGCCATGTTATTTTGAGACACAAGCATATCTCAATATGTGGTTGTTTGGATCACTAGATCAAAGATTGCCCTTTGGTCCAAAGAAGAGGACAATATGAGCAAGGCCAGAATAGGCCTAATATGCCAGCTACTAGAGATGTTCAACCAAGAGGTGCGCCAGCAGTACCAAGGCCACAAGTCCATAGAGCTGGGAGAATAATCTAGATTGACAAAGGGGAGACATCCTAACAAGGAGCACTTAGAGGTAACATTTATTTAAATGTTATGTCTGTTAGTGCATTATTTGATATTGGTGGCTCAATGTCCATTATTTCTAGGAAGTTAGCTGAATACATGAAATTGCCTATTGAATTTATGCTTAACATATCACTAATAAGAACAGTAGGTAGTCAATGTCTTTTCACTAGTGAACTAGCTAAGAACTGTGAATTAGAAGTAGGAAAAACTAATATTATGATTGATCTGCTAGCATTGAATATTGCACAATATGATATTGTTCTGGGTATGAATTGGTTGGCTATGCATGGTATAAAGATTGATTGTGCTAAAGGAGAAATCACATTGCCTAGTAACAAGGTGCATAAGGAATTAGTGTATGAAATGCATGGCATGGAACTAGAAGTGTTAAATGAGATTCTTGTGATTTCTGAAGATGAATACTATGCATTGAATGATGTTGAAAGTGAGGAAGAAGTTAGTAGGATACCTGTAGTGAAAGACTAACTACAAGTTTTTCCTAAAGATCTATCAGGCATTCCTCCTCCAAGATAGATTGAATTTGAGATTAAACTACAACCTAGAGCTACACCAATATCTATATCTCCTTACAGAATGCCAATCACAAAGATGACTGAGCTCAAGAAACAACTTGATAAACTCCTTGAAAAAGGGTTCATAAGACCAAGTGTTTCACCGTGGGGAGCTCTAGTTCTCTTTGTGAAAAAGAAGGATTGATCTTTGAGATTGTGCATTGATTATAGAAAATTGAATACCATGACCATCAAGAACAACTATCCACTCCCTAGGATTAAGGATCTATTTGATCAACTACAGGGAGGAAAGATTTTTTAAAAAATTGATTTGAGATCGGGGTACTTTCAGTTAAGGGTAAAAAATGAGGATATACCCAAGACAACATTTAGAACAAGATATGGCCATTATGAGTATACAATCATGCCCTTCAGCTTGACTAATGCCTTTGGTTCATTTATGGACTTAATGAACCATGTGTTCAGACCATACTTGGATAAGTTTCTAGTGGTGTTCATTAATGACATCCTAGTGTATTCCAAAGATGAAAGTGTACATGAGCATCACCTAAGAATTGTTTTGACCACACTATTAGACCATCAATTGTATGCTAAATTTACAAATGCCAATTCTGGTTAAAGGAAGTTCCTTTCCTAGGACACATAATTGATGCACAAGCCCTTAGAGCAGACTGTAAAATGGTCAAGGCTGTGCAAAAGTGGGAAAAACCTAAGACTGTAAAGGTAGTCAAAAGCTTCCTAGGATTGGTAAGCTATTATAGAAGATTTGTGCCAAAATTCTCCTCAATTGCTTCAGTTCTTACTCAACTGACCAAGAAAGGTCCAAAGTTTGAATGGACTGAAACATGTTAAAAGAGTTTTTAGGAGCTAAAGAGCAAATTGATTCAACCCCCAGTGTTAATCCTACCTGATCCAAACAAGCTCTACATCATCTATACAGATGCATCTAGATCTGGGTTAGGATGTGTGTTGATGCAAGATAGGAATGTGATTACTTATGGGTCAAGGTAATTAAGACCTCATGAGCAAAACTATCTTACCCATGGCCTAGAGCTCGCTATAGTGATCTTTGCCTTAAAAAAATGGGGGCATTACTTAATGGGAAGCTCATTTGTAATATACAATGACCATAAAAGCCTAAAATACTTGTTCACCCAAAAAGAGTTGAACATGAAGTAAATAGGATGGTTGGAGTATATTAAAGACTATGACTATAGCATTGAGTATATTGAGGGCAAAGGAAATCTAGTGGCAGATGCATTAATTAGGAAGTACACTTGTTTTCTAAAAGGTGGATCATCAGTTGGTACAAATGAGGAGAATAGTTTGCTATACCTTTAGTATAAGTGGCAATAATGGGAAAATGCACAAGTTAATGTGTTAACTATTCAGTCTGGGTGGATTGATTAGCTAAGAAAGGCACAAGAAGTAGACCCTAATCTAAAGAAGATTTATAGAGGAAATAAAGGGTCCTTGTATGCATCTTTTGCCTACAAGCAAGGACTACTTCACTTTAAGGGCAAAATATATATGCCTAGTGAAGAAGAACTAAAAAATGAGGCACTTGAGGAAACTCACACTAGTAAACTAAATATCCATCCTAAAAGTGAGAATATGTACAAGACTTGGAAACACATTTTTGGTGACCAAACATGAAGAATGACATAGCCACATATGTCTCTAAATGTGCCATATGCCAAAGGATAAATGTAGAGCATTATAAGCCGACAGGAACACTACAAACTCTACCCATTCCAGTAAGTGGGGTAACATCACTATGGACTTCTTAACTGGGCTGCCTATGACTAGATTAAGGCATGACAAAATTTGGGTCATTGTGGATAGGCTAACCAAGTGTGCCCATTTCTTACCATAGAAGATCATAGACTCACTGGAAAAGTTAGCACAAATATACATCAAGGAGATAGTAAGGTTGCATGGAGTGCAAGACTCCATAGTGTCAGACAAAGATCCAAGGTTTATAGCTAGATTTTGGAGTGCATTTCACAAAGCACTAGGAACCAAAATCCATCTGAGCACTGCATAGCACCCTCAAACATATGGGAAGAATAAGAGGGTGATTCAGATACTTGAAGACATGTTCATGAGCTACATCTTGGATTTCAAAGGAGAATGGGACCAACATTTACCTTTGGTGGAATTTTCTTACAACAATAGTTATCAAAGCACCATTGGCATGGCACCTTATGAAGCCCTTTCTGGGAGGAGGTGCATGACACACCATTGTTGGGTAGAAGCCTTAGATAGGCTAGAGTTTGGGTCCTGAGATCATTGAAGAAATAACAAATAAAATCAAGAAGATACAAGAAATGTTAAGGATAGCCAATGAAATGACCACTTCTTATGTGAACAAAATAAAATGATACTTGGAGTTTGAGCTTGGTGATAAAGTGTGGCTCAAAGTAGCACCAACTAAAGGCACTAACAGATTTGGGAAAAGAAGTAAGTTTGCTCCAAGGTACATTGGTTCCTTATGAGATATTGGACAAAATTGGCAAGGTGGCTTATATGTTAGCTCTACCACCAAGTATGCCAAGTGTTCATAATGTTTTCCATGTCAGTATGCTTAAGAAGTGTCTACCGAATGCAAAGCATGCTATAGAAGTGGAAGACATATAGTTAGAGCCAAATCTAACATATGAAGAGAAACCTATAGCTATCTTAGCTAAGGATACCAAAAGGCTAAGGAACAAACTGATTCCCATGGTTAAAGTACAATGGTCAAAGCATTTCGAAATACAGGCAACTTGGGAAACTGAGAAAGAAATTCTAGAAAGGTATCTAGATGAGTATCCCAAGCTAAGGGCAATTTTGGAGGACCAAAATTTTTTAGGAAGGGAGAAATGTTACCACTCTCAGAGATGGAAAAATTACAGTACAAAGGCTAATGGTTATAAACCATTATATAGAATAATTTTCACCATAGTGAATGAAATGTGAGGGGTAAAGTGAATAATCTACACCTCCTTAAAAGATTACAATGGTTACTTGCTACTAAATGAAGCCCTAGAAGATTGCTTGTTTTACAAGTAATCTATGGGTCTTATTGCAAGATTTCAAGACTTGGGTACTCAATTGTACAACTATACAAGAGAGATTTTGGAAGCATTTGAATGGTATGGGAGCAATTTTTGGAGGCTGAATTGCATAAAAGAAACAAAAGCTATTATTCAAGAACCCAGGACAACTAGGTGCACAATTGTTCACAAAAATAACCTAAGGATGGGATGATTTTTTGACAAGAGTTAAAGATGGCCATTTCTAGGATTATCCCAAACTTTTATTTCTAGGTTATAAGGTCAAATGGGTGGGCTAAAGATTAGCCAAAAAGTCTTCGCTTAAGACATACTTATAGTGACCTAAGTGAAGGTTAAGGTTAAACTAATTATATCAAGAAAAATATCTTGATTTCTTGCCTTTCCTTGGCCATTTCAGCCATAACCAGTGACAGCCTCCTTTGTTAGCTCCTCCATAAGCTTCTATAGATACCACAGCTTAAGCTGTCAAGAAATCAAAGAGGAAGGCAATCGGATGCACCTGGAACAAGAAAAACCCTAATTTTTGGGTTTATTGAGTATCTCTTGAAGATTTCAGCCTTCATAGCTTAGGTAAGGGTTTTATCTTCATTTTTCATGGTTGTTTACTATCCTAAGATGATGATCAAGTGTCCATGAACTTAATACCATGCTTGGAAGAGAGCAAAAAGCTCAAGGAACCAAGTATGGGTTAAGGGGGAGTACATGAACAAGGTTCCAGCCTTACTGTTTTTCATGCACTAAGATGGTAGTGTTTACAGGGGTTTGTAGAGCCCAAGTTAGTACTTAATAAGACCAATTAACCTCATAAGACCAAGCATTAGCTTAGGGAGGGCTGGCATAGTGATTACATAATGTTTATTTGATTCTTTATGAACTAACTCTAATGTGTTTATTGCTGCTAGCATTACATTTGTTTGTTGCTGTGTTGTTTGTACATTTGCATGGATGTGTATGTGTATTTGTACTGTGTTTTTGTGATTTAGTGTCTTTTTATTTCAGGTATATGACTGGAGGTTCAAGATTTTATTAATAAGCCCTTACTAAGTTTCATTCAAGAAACTTACCCCCTTTTTTGTCCATTTCAGAAGCACCTAAAAGAGAGCATTCAAACTAATAGCTGTCATTTGCATTTCTATATGAAATTTTAGGTATACTAATTTCCATATTTTTAGTTGTAAACTGGAAATTTTCATGATTTTTGGAGCACATTAGCTGTTTTTAGTAATGGTACTTTCTGCCTTACGCAGCAGCTGGTTCCTTCAAGTTTCTAGAGTGGTTAGTGCTTTTGAAGTTCTCCAAGAAGCTTAGTGTGCATATTAACTAAGTTATTTTCATGTATGTGGTGCATAAATGCATGTAAATTATTTGGGTATGTTGTATGTGTAGTGTGAGAAGGATGTATGGATCAATGGTGTGTGGTTTGAAATGTGTATACAATGCTGTCCCTATGGTGTTTATGGGCTGTTTTGATGGCATTTTTATGAATGATAGTTAGAAGGGCTCTAAATTCATGGAAATGGTTTTATGAAGTGTATAAGACATATACAGACGCTAGAAAGTGGGTTTGTACCTGGAAATCAAGTGTATGAATATTATGAAATTTTGTATGGGCATAATGGCCAATAGTGGCTAAAATTTGGTACCCTGTACTCCAACTGCCATAACTTTATGTACATAAAGAATTTGGCTATGAAATTTTGACCACACTTACAAAAATTCAATATGAATAACTTGGCTTTTGAATCACTAGATTTGGTGCTGTGCATCCAGAGTTATAGTCTTTCAAACGTGGCCGATTTTGCTGTGTACTGTTCATATGGTCATTTCTACCTAGTTAAGTGTAAAATCCATGATTGCAAACTTAGATGGATTTAATGTCTTAGACTTCTTTCCTCATGAAGGTTTAAGTGTATTAAATGGTTTAAAACCTTTAGGGCACATGAGGACATTTTTAGAATTTGAGTGGGACACAATGTGATAGTTTGGACACGAAAATTGGGCACCAATGGTACCAAGTGTGCATATGATTGTACGTGCACTTGGAGATTTTACTCAAATTCCATATTGGTCAGGAATGAAGAATTTTGATTGTCATCATTACTTACTAATGAAATTGTATGTGAATATATGGTTTGAACAATACGCATATATTTGTATAAAGACCAAGGGAGCTACTTGGGAAACATAGTGAGCATTGTTCTGCTTGACCTACAGAACATGCACAACTCCTAGCATTTGACATGCTATAAATATGGTAATGGTATTTTAGTATTTAGAGTGGTAACAAACTAATTCAGGAACAAATTAATTCAAACTTTAGTTAACAAGTTTAGTTCTTAAATAATATTTCTGTAGAGTTAATCGAAAACTGATTTAGGTAACTTAAGGACCTGGAAATTATATTGTCAATCCATATAAAAACATAATAAATCATTCAAGAAACTTCACATTTATCACAAACAATAACAACCCTTTGTATGTGTTTCGTAGCCTAGTTAACAAAATTAGCTAAAATACAGCGAAGACAATGCAATTCAAGCTGGACCCTAACTAGCTTCCTAAAATGCAATAAATATAGGACCTAACATTAGGAAACCTTATTCTAGGACTTGTCATAGGTAAACAATGTTTTAGAGAGGTCAATATCACCATCATCAGCCTTGCCACAACTCTAAGTTTGAAACTCCATCATAATTTCATTAGTGTTTAGCTAGTAAATTCTAGAATTAAAAATAATTTACTGAACCAAGGTTGTTCAATAATTCTAACTTGCATCACCAAAACTATCAGTAGGGATGAATTCCCTTGGAAACTCAGTAAGAGACATTCAACGACCAATAAAATCCTAATATAGTCTAAAATATTGATAGCTTGCTAGCTCAGTAGCAACTTATTTCCTGCAACCAAAATCAGAGAATAAATGCAGGCAAGCACAACAATAAAATATATACAATAAGAATGTAATCTACATGACGCATATGATGCAAATGATGCAAGCAATACCTACTCAAAATAATAACCCTTTTGGGTTCAATGAACATTCTAGTAACCTTTTTTAGGCTTAATAAGTAATCCAATAACCCATTCATGTTCAGTAAGCAATCCATTAGCTAGGGCTATTTCTTTTTAGCCATCATTAGCTACAATAGCAAGCATAAACATAAACAACAATGAGCTCCTAGGGATTTAAATAATCATAGGCTTTGGAAGTGGTTTAGAAGAAGAAGAGATCAAGCTTGAATTGTTAGACAAGTGGCCAAACAATGCTGGCTTCAATGATCATTGCGTGGGGTTTATTTCTCAAAAAAATCCTTCATTTTCTTTCTTAACAGCAACCTAGTCTACATTTCTTTGATCTAATAGATTATCACTTAAATCACTCTAGCCAAGCTTTTCCAGTAAAGTTAATTAAGTCCCTAGCTTCTTGACAAGTAAAACCTCCAATT
This sequence comes from Aquilaria sinensis, assembly GCA_005392925.1. Classification (NCBI taxonomy): domain Eukaryota; kingdom Viridiplantae; phylum Streptophyta; class Magnoliopsida; order Malvales; family Thymelaeaceae; genus Aquilaria; species Aquilaria sinensis. The sequence continues at coordinate 22,712 of SMDT01001340.1, read as the reverse complement.
CCTAAATTTCAGGTTACTAGGTCCCTTAGCTCTTTATCGGTCCCTAATTTTACTTATTTCTTTCAAATTAGTCCATGACTGTTCAAAGCCTTCCAATAGACTTTGTAGTTAAGTCCTTGCCATTATCCAAACAATCAATTAAGCCACTATCATAGTAGCTTAACTACGCTTGGTTACACAAATTAAATCATAATCCAATTCCAATAGGTGAATTAAACATTAATGGTTATTTTCTTAAGATAATACCTAATTTAAATAATTAGGCAAATAAGTGATAATTACCTTTTATCTTAAGCATGTTTGTAACACCATGAACCTGCTATAGTAGGCTGCCAAGCCAAAGAAGCTCCAAACTTTTGTGACTGTGGTCGCTCTCTACCACTTTTCCACCACCTGAAACTTCTTAGGGTCGAGCAATAAACCTTGAGCGCTTATGATGTGTCCCAAGAACTGTATCCTTTTAGACTAAAACTCACATATAGACAGCATTGTATAATACTGATTGTCCCTTAGCACTTACAAAACTGTTCTAAGGTATTCCTCATGCTCTTGGGTAGACTACGAGTATACCAAGATATCATAAACCAAAACTTCAAGAAACTAGTCCAAGAACAATTTGACGATCCTCGTTATGGCTTTCATGAATACTGTTGGGGTGTTAGTCATATCAAATGACATAACTGTATACTTGTAGTGCCCGTATCTTGTCCTGGATGTGGTTATCGAGATATCTTCCTCCTTAACTCTAATTTGGAAGTAACCAGACCAGAGGTCAATTCTAGAGAACACCTTCACTCCTCCTAGTTTGTTAAACATATCATTGATCCTATGAAGTGGATACTTGTTTTTTACTGTTATTGCATTCAACTTTCTATAGTCGATGCACAGACTCAACGTTCTATCCTTATTCTTCACAAACAACATTGGGGCTCCCCACAGTGACACACTAGGCCTTATAAATCCTTCCTCTAGTAGCTCTTCCAATTACTTCATCAGCACATCCATTTCAGGAGTTGACATTTGATAAGGAGGTATCAAAATTGGTTCTACCCCAACCTGGATGTGAATGGAAAACACGGTGTTTGGCTTGGGTGGTAACCCATACAAGTCCAATGAGAACAGCTTGGGAAACTGATTGGCTACAGTAATTTCCTTCAGTTCTTCCTCTATGGACACCCCATTCAAAGCATAATATTCCTTGTAGTTAACTATGGGGATGGAATCCATGAGTCTAAGGTGTAAACTCTTAGCACATATCACTAACCCTCATGTGCAAGTCACTTTAGCTCCTTGAGCATTTATGATATTGACTGAGTGGGTAGCATAGTCAATTTGCACCTTGTGTTTACTTAGCCAATCAATTCCCAACACTAAGTCATAAGACCTTAAGTCTATAACCCACAACTCACAAGAGAAGTCTTGATTACCTAACTACAAAGGATACCTAGCAACCAAGTCATTGGTCTTGATAAAACACTTCCCAATAGTTCTAATGAGTTTCAAGCCATCAAAAACTATCACGTTGCAATTTCAGTCTATCTACCAAGGCAGACAATATCATAGAAAGAATAGCACTAGTGTTGAAAAGTACTCTAATGCTATGATTTTGGAATGTAAAATTACCTCGAATGATGACTGGCTCTTTGGTCACCTGACTAGACAAGGAAAATACCCTCAACTGAATTGTTGCTATGGCCACACCAAGTCAATTTCCTATGGCAAGGGGTACAGGGGGTGTATTCCTTGGTAGACTTAGCAAAGGTCGATCTTCTGGACATTCCCTAGCCAAATGACCACTCTGACCACAATTTTTGTAGATGTTTGTCCCCCAAAGTGCATGGTTTCATGCTGTAGAACCTCCTACACCTAGGGTACAAGCCCCTCTTTTTCTTCTTGACCAACCCTTAGCTCTCAGTTGTCTTTCCTACCATCAAATGCTTCACAACACTCCTTCCTAGATTGGATGGTCCATAATCCTCCTTTCTAGTTTCAATCCTTAACTCCTTGATTTCCCTCTCTAGGGACAATACCTTCTGAACCACTTGATGGTAGCTCCAAATATCCACCATCACCATATACCTCTAAAGCACAGGCTTTTGGCCTTGGAAGAATTTCTTGGGCTTCAACTCATTATTTTTGGCCATGTATGAAGCATACTAAATGATTGAATTGTAGCACTACTCATACTCCCTTATACACATATTTCCTTGAGTAACATTTTCAAACTGAACCCTTCTCTAATCATGGGTAGCCTCGGTGAAGTATTGTTGGAACTTCCTCTTGAAGTCCAACCATTTGAGTGGCTTCTTCTTGTGCTCTGGTCGAGCTCCATTGGTCTCCTTCAACATCTTTAATACGTCATCCCACCATAAGCTAGCCCTTCTTTTAAGAAGGAAAGGCACTAACGTAATCCTCTGCTCTAAAACACAACCTCTATAAGTGAAAAGCTAATTCATCCTAGTCAACCAATTTTCTACATTATCAGGGTCGTGTAATCCATCAAAACTTGGTGGGTCAACTATCTTGAACTTCTCAAGTAGTCTCATATGATGTGGAGTTTCTCTCATCCTTGAAGCCACCATAATTTTCTATTCATATTCATGCTCATAAATAAGGTCTTGTCTTTCTTGAGCTCTAAGCACTTGCTGGTGGTCAGCATGCCTCTCTTAAGCTTAGGGTGGGTGATTCCCTTGGTCATCTTCTTCCTAAGCAGCTCCTCTATCTTCTTGGTCTTTGAAACAATTCATTCAGAATGATGGTCATGCCTTGTGCCACTTGTACCAAGGTCTAATTCATCTCCTAAAGCACCCTGGATATCTCATCCAACCTTACCACAATTGGACCACTAGAACCATCATCGGGTTCCTTAGTTCTCCTTGAAGCTCCTAACCTAATGTCAACCATAGCCACCTGTAACCAAGGCTAGATGACATTCCACATGTGTTTGTTAGTGCTAACTATCCTAGAATATCGACTTTAAACTAGATCTCATTCTTGGGCTCCATTGTCTATGAACTGGGCTTTGATACTAAACTTGAAATGGCACCTCTTTGCCCTACCTAGGAAATTTGTGAGAATGGATCTCATGGTGGTTGTAATTGGCTAATTGTTTATGTGTGGAAAATTAAAACTTTATTTCAATAGTTAATTAACCTTGAAATGCAAGCATACAAGCACTTTTGCTTTGACTTAGGAAGAGAGAAGTCTATAAAACATTCATATTGCCTAGGCATTTTTCATGGAAATCAAGGTTCAAATAGTCAAATCATACAAATCCATCATTTGTATCATTATAACTACACATAACAACCATGTGAGGGCATTCAACAAAAGAAGACTATTGCTCCTCACCAAATAGCAACCCAAGAGTCCTTTATTCTTTCTATAAACAAAGGAGGTAACTAGTGTATGCCTTGTACACAAGGCGTCCCTACTAAAATCTCTTCACCTAACTCCATCCTTAGATGGAATCTCAGTGGTGAGCCTAAAAAAGTTCTCCATGTGCTTTACTAGCCACTTTGGCCATGAAAGTTATAGTTAGTACTTTGACTTAACCAACAAGCAGTTATAAAACATAGAATCACAAAGATTCTCATAACAAAGTATCTACAAAAAAAGACTTCCTTGATAACTCTCAATGGTTATCGGGCTCAACAGCGTCAGAATCTATAAAACATAGACTAAGGAGTGAGAATTCAAAAATTCTCATTAAGGGTTCTTCATCTGTAAGGAAAACTACTAAGGACAACACATATATAGTCATATGTAATTTTTTGTAAGCTCATACAATGTGAGGCTAAACCTATGGCATACATTTGAGTCCCTTGGGACTTGTCCTCTACCTAATCCTTAAACTATAAGGGAAAGCCTAGTCTACTAGCAAGCAATGCTTACCAGCCTAACTAGTGAAGTTCTTTACTAGTTGAACCTCCTTTATGTTGTACAGGGACATTATAGTTAGACCAATTTCAACTAGGTTTCGAGGAACCTACTACATGCACTAAGGTTTCCACATTGGAATCTCATACCTTAAGGTACGGTTGGGTGTCCAATGGTACTAAACCTCACACCTAAGCTAATGGCAATACAATGTGGTCCTTTATGACCTAGTTTCCTTCCTTATGGTATAAGCTACCACAAAACTTAAGAAAACTCCTAGGACTCAGAGGAGCTTTAGAAGTATCAGGGTACCACCATGACACCTCAATTCTTAGGTACCATTAGCACCCCTCAGACCTCCTTTCGAACGCTCTAGCAAAATTTGATTTCTCTGACCAACATAACTATGCTGGTCCGTTGCCACAATATATAACCCCTGGTTGTTTCATGAGACCTTGGCAACACGTCTTTGACCTTAGTGACGTGTCATCAACCCCTTCATACCCAAAAAATCCCAACTTTTTCTATATGCAGCTTGGTGGGCCTCCTAAGCACACCAAACATGCGTAGAATTGCTTTTAACTTCTCATACCTATAAAACATGTTACATAGGCCACAATGCACCATCACATGTAGGGTTTCAGGAGCCAAACAAGCATAGCAGAATATAACTGAAATCTTCCAGGATCCAAGTGACACAGGGTAAACCGGGTGTTCAAAAATTTTCATACCTAATTTTGGTTGACATTTTTCACCCAGCTATTGAGTCAAATCACAAAACCTGAAAAGTTGATGTGTTCAAGCTCTCTATGGTATCCACACGAGCCTCTTGGGATCACCATGCCTCCACCATATCCCGGTTGATGCGTTTCTCTTGTGCCTGCAGTGCTAGCTTGCATCCTCTAAGGAATAGCAAGAGAAGAGTGTGGCTATCACTTTTGTGAGGCTAAGGCAAGGTTGTGAATTCTCAATCTATGATATATTTATAATGACGCTCAACTTCTAAGCCTAATGGGTTTCAAAGCCCTAATCCAATTAGGTTTAATTTTGGGCTTAATAATGGCTCAACTTTTGGGGTAATTATTAATACGAAATTATCATGAAACCATAACCCAAATAAATTAGCCCATGCACTCAAATTATCCAAATAGGCTTTTTGTGTGTGACCTAGTAGGCTTTTACCACATTGGCAATGATCATAAATCATATTTATTATCACAAGCAATGAGCGATGTCTAGCAACATATCATTGCTACCCAAGTGACAAGATTGTCAGTGATTCGACTAAACCTTTATGATCAATATCCGTATATGCCACTGTTCCTTTGTCCAAGATATCAAGACTAAGCACGAGACATGGAATATGTCGTTCTCATATAGCCCAATCTTTGGTTTATTGGTTACAGAGTAGACTAACGTAAACTAATGATATTGATATCATATATCAACTCATCTGAGCACGGCCATGCATTTTCTCAGTCTCATTCTATCAAAGGACCCAAAGATATCACTTCCATTATATAGGAGGTACAAATCTCATCTTGATCATACAAAACCTTCCACATGATATGTGACATATGCAATGACCTCCTTCAAGTTCACTCAATTATGAGCAACGTAGGGAATTATCAAAGTATGTGACTCACATGTAAGGAACCTTGATGATCTTAGGTGAAAGGACTACATATACCATGATCACTTTGAGAATCACTTATGACACTCATATAACAATCCATGTAGCGTTCTTGTGGTGGGTCGATCCAATACACAAGTTCTCTAACTTGTACCCATATGTAGACTACATATCTCATATTAGTCTCCACATATGCTAGTCGTTATATATTATCGTAACTCACTCCACGATAATACTAGACCAGGGACATTTAAGATTATCAATATTCTAGGGTTATAATTATTTTTATTACATTATGCACAAACAAAACAACAAATATAATTACTGGATTAATGTCTTAATAAAATATCTTGACTCAATATGCAAATTACAATCATCTCATGATTGGCTTCTGGGCACAAATACTAACACCACGAACATGACTATGAAGCATTAAAATATCATGCTAAGCTTAATCAATCACCTAATCCACCATGAAAAAACTTGCCCACTAATCAATGCTATTGCCAAAACTACTTGACTCCAACAAGCAACAATGCTCGAATAGCATCAATTAAGCTTATAACTATAAATCCCTTGGGTTGATTTCAAGTCACAAGTAGGAATTGAGCAAATCTTTACCAAGAACAAAGTTTGACAAAATTATACCTAAGTTCAAAGCAAACCAAAGCAAACCAAAGCAAATGACACCAAACTAACACCAACAAAGCAAAACCCAAGCGATGAAACACCAAACAAACAAGAAAACTCCATGAAATTCATGTCACCTCATGCCCAAAAAAGCGCACCTATTGGAAAATGTGAAAAAAAAAATCCAAGAACATAAACCAAGCTTGAAATGAGCTACCCAAGGCTTGTATACCCTTTGGGTCTCCAAATTTCACCCAAAAACTTTGATTTTGGCTAGGAAAACAGGGAAAATGAAAGGGACAATAGGGAGGTTTGGTCTTGCAAGTAAAATGAGAAAAATTGGTAGCCTAGATCACTTTACCAAATTTAGAAAGCCTTCCCCCTTCCCCCTTTAAGCCCTTAAACTTTCTTTATGTTTGTAAAATGCCCTTTTCCCTAAATAGTAACCTAAGTGAAATCTTGGTCAAACCTTTGATACTTAGGAAAATTTTTTGGATTTAAGCAATGTTTGAGTTACAAAATATATGTTTGACACTTGAGACTCGACCTGACACTTTAGAAATCAAAATTACCATTTCACCGACAAACCTTCTTTGGTGCCATAAACTGTTTTGAACTTATTTAACCTTAACTAACTTAATCTTACTATGTGAACTTAAAATAAGATTTCAAACTAGGATTTAATTTACTTTACCTCCCTAAGTTGAGCTTCTTGTTAGAAGGGCTGTAACAACCTAGTAGACCCTAAAGCAAAGCTTCTTCTTGGAAGGAAACTGTATCCTGTTAATATGGGATAAGCTACAGGATTCTTATGCCAAAGATGAATTACTTGGAGCATACACCAATTATATAAACCCCTCGCCAATCCCCAGGTACAACATTTTGACTCTCTTTCACACTGCCACTCCTCAATGGAAAGCTAACTATAGCATCGGAAGGTTTCCCCTAGGAGCACATCTAGGGGCTCTCACTATCTTTACAATTAGGAATTTGATGTACTATTTGCCAAGCTCTTAGGCTCAGCTTACCTGATCACTTTACCCATCAACACTAGATAGATTTTGGAAAACAAGGAGTTTATTTGTCGAGGAGTTTGGCTTGAATGCTTAAATATAAGAAATTGTGAACTTAAAGAAAAAATTGCAAACCAAGCAAACTGATGGACCAACTGGTAAAATAAAGGTTTATTTGCTAGAAAAGATTTAATTAAATGCTTAATTGAACAATCTGAAAAGCATTTTGGGCAATAGTTGCATGTGGATTAAAATAGACAGGACAAGTGAACCAAGGCACAATTGGAAATGATTAAAAATGTGAGGGAATAAGTGAAAGGTTGTTTCCTACCCACATGACCAATAGAGTAGGTGTTTGGCGTTCTCTAGCTCAAGATTGATTTCATGCTATTAGTTACATTGACACCTAAAGGCCTAAATTTATTAGGGTTTGACATATCTAGGGAGTAAAAAGGTTGGGATCTTTAGGAATGCAAGGAGATTTCACTTTGGGTTGTACTACATGTTGTAATTAATGTGGTAAGAAGCTTTCTTATGGTTCAATTCTGACTATGACGATTGAAAACCATAATTTCTGGCTACTGGAAGGTTGAAGCGGGACTAGAAGCAAGCTCAGCTAAATTTTTTGTGGAAGATGGTTTGAGTTAATGCTTCATGCTTGGCTTTGTTAAATATTAATTTACTTGTTGTTGAGCATGAGTGAAGTAGCTGAAAAAAATACAATTTTTGGTTTTAGGGGGAAGCTACAGTTTGACTTAAGGTTTGATTGACTGGTTGCATGGTGGAAGGAAGGCTTGGCTATTCTCAGGAATGCATAATTGTTTGGCAAGGTAGAAAGCAGACTTAGGGCAGCAGCAAGTTTGAGTTGAGCTTGGTAAGTTTGTAATAGAAATCTTACACCTTCAAGGTTTGATTTTATTTAGGGCTTAGATTGCTATGATTCGTTAGCTAACTGTGATGGAACGATATAGCAAGTCGGGGGAAAAGAGATTTAGGCCAATGGCTGTATGTTATGGTTTTATTGTTTGCTAATATTTGTTGTATTAATTGACTTTTGATTTCTAAGGATTTGGGGCATTATGTTATGTTTATGATTCTAGTAGGGCTATATGCCTATAGTATTGATTCACTATAGAAATCAATATGTTAGGGAACCAATTTAAGAGACTGGTGCTATCTAGAAAGCACTATATGGGCAAAATGTGTTTAGGTCTTTCGTTATCTAATATGGATTGAACTTTATATAAGGTAAGGTTGCTTATATAAGTGAGGAATTGTCTTGCTAGATTCTTAAGGGATAAGAGATCAAGTCCAAGGAGGACTACATGGTTTATCTTTATTTGTTGCATTCATTGATTCATGCTGGTAGGAAATAGGCCTAATACAGAGCATAAAATGATTAAATCCTTATCCAATGGATCCACAATAAAGGAGCCCAATGAGCTAATAAAAGGACTCATTCCCAAAGGAAATAAGATAATGAAATTATGGGATTAGCAAGAGGATTTCTATTTAATAGCTATTTCCTTAGATCTCCCCTGGCTTATATAAAGGTAGTAAGTTGTCAAGCCCTACGTATGACACTCTAACTCTTCATCCTATAACTCCTATTCATTTTCTCAAAAATAAAACTTCGTTGCCATAGGGTTTCCCACTGAAAAATATCTTGGGGCCCTAACACTACTTTGTACACAGAACTCCATTGCAGAGTTCACTGCACCTTTGGACTAGGCCCATATGATCCCTTAAGCTATCAAATTGGTGCTATCTTTGGGAACCATGGTGAACACCGGAGGTCTTGCATGGAAAATAAAGATCAATTGGATAACAAGCAGGAGAACCATCACCCCGCTGGATTTGTGGGCACCATAAGTGATGGGCTTGTCAAAAGTCAACCCTTGGGAGCCCGTGTCCCCCTCAGAGGGACCTAAGTAAAAGGAGAGGCCTCGCACCACTTGACGATGACAAGGTTGAAGCCCTATAACAAGTCTTTTTTGAGCAACTTAAAAGGATGTTGTCACTACCCTCCTTAGTACATAGGCCAAGGGTTGGGAGAAATAAAGAAGCTAATGGGCTCAAGGAGTACAGGAGCCTACTGCAAGAACCTCAAAGGTGAAGGTGTAGGGGTTGTTTAGGTGGAATATGAAGGGGAGACTTACTCTGTTATGACCCTTCTTGAGGAAGGTAAAGAGTTTTGAATTAAGTTTAGAATTTTAATTTAAGTTTACTTAGCAAGAATAAAGGAGCTTACCGAAGTTCACTAAGTTCCGACAAGAATAAAGGTCTGAACTAAGTTCAGGGGCAAAATGGTAATTTTGCACCCTGAGTAGCCGGGACGAGTCCCGAGTGTTTTAAAATGAATTTTTAGAACTTAACACTTAACTATAACTCAAACTTGACAAATAGACAAGAATTGAATCAAGAACTGTTAAGTTACAAAGATGGGGGACCTAATTGCACTTAACTTGAAACCTTGGTGATCTTGTGTTAAGTGAGGGTTTAAGAAGGGAAAGAGGAGGAGAAGCTGCCATTAACACGTTCTTAAGCTTCCCTCACTCATTTCTCTCTCAAATTGAACTTGGAATCAAGTGATCTTGGTGTCAAGAGGTGCAATTAAGGGTGTATAAGCTTGGAGGATGCATTTTCAACCTTGAAATCATGTTTTTGAGGCTTGGAGAGGCATTTTTCTCCATCCCCTATTTTTGAACGAGGTAAGAGTTGTGTTCTTGATTGAATTCTTGGTATTTGGTTGATTGGAAGCTTGGGTTTTGGTTAGGAGGCAAGAATTTGATGTTTAGGGCTTTGTTTTTGGTTTGGAATTGTGTAGAACTTTGGGAGCTTGGTTGAACGAAAAGGCGTTTTGATTCTTGCTTGGTTCTTGGAGTTGAGGTAAGGGAGTTGTGTTTTTAAGTTCATGGAATGCCATTAGCTTGAATTTGCTTGAGAAATTCGAGTGGTTTTAGCTAAGGCATTAAGGAAACGTTTTGGTGAATTATGGTGGACTAGCGGGATTGAGAGGAATTGTTTGATGTTACGATACATCATAGCTTAGCTTTTGGTAGTTGGTTATGTTCTATGCAACATGTACTATGTGTGTATGAAATTTGGAGGCATTCCATGCATGTTTGATATGTGTGGGAAGTGTCCAAAGTTCATAGCAGCAAAATCAGGGTTTTCTGGGCATTTTGCAGGTTTGGCGACGCGTCGCCAATCCCCACGAGTTCCCACGATGCGTCGCCAATCTAGAAAAATGTTTCAGAACGTCGACAACTGTGGCGACGCGTCGCCAAGACAGCATTTGACACCCGGTTTTGTTTTCAGTATAACTTTTCGCTCGGGTGTCCGATTGAGGTGATTCAAGATTCCACTCGAAGCTAAGAGGGAGTACTATCACCTCAATGTTTTAAAAACACTTAAATTGTCCCATTTTTAGATTTATATTAACTCAAAGTGAAGGCAAGTTTTTAAGGAAACTATGTTGCAAATGAACATAATTAGCTACCACTAGTTCAGGTGAGAGGTTTAGAACCCTTGTCGGCCTAGCCGTGCCATAGCCACGAGGCCACAAGGCAAAACCTTGTTCATCTAGTCTACATCAACGAGGCCCTGCGGCCTAGTCTACAAAGTCCCACCATAATTCCCCTGCATAACAACTAGGTGAGAGGTTTTATGATTGTTTGTGGCTTGCTAAGGTTCGCCCTTGGGCCGAGTGCCAGGTTGCTAAGTAGTTGCGCTTGGCCTGGTAAGGAGGACTACTTGAGGAGAGGTCTACGGACCTGGTTATATGCATATATACTAGTACCCTCATGCTGTGTGAGCTCGCAGCCAGAGTCCTAGGTTTTTCTTGCAGGTACTTGGAAGACCCCTTACTGAGAATTATTGAATTCTCACTCCCTGTTTGTTATGCAGAGCCTGAGAGTAGCTGGACCGGATAATCGTTGAGGATTATCACGGTAGTACCTTTTTGGTGTGTAAAGGTAAGGTAGTTGGGAAACCTTGAGTTTCTAGTTTGCCTAAGTGCTCAGTTGGTTTGTTGGTCAGGTAGCAGTACTAACTTGTTTCTTCCTTTGGCTGCAGAGCCTAGTAGCACTTGGCAGAGGATTTGTGAGACTCACCACTGGGACGGGTGTCCAAAGTGGGAGCTAGGGTAAAGAGATCTCAGCAAAGTCTTGTATTTTGATACAGTACTTTCTTTTGCCTCCATAATCTATGTTATAAAGAGTCCTTGACTCAGGATTGTTCTTGGATGGGAGCATTAGTTACTTCATTGTATGAATGCTTTAACAAGTTGTTTATGTGTAGTTAACTCACACAAATGTTGATTTTGATATGCTTTGGCAGTTTGTGTATATTTGTGTAGAAATTACTTGGCCGAGTTCTTGTTTAATGTTTTATGGTTTTAATAAACCAAGTCAAAGCATAAAAACATGCATGTTGCTTTTCTAGGTTAATCAACTAGTAGCATCGGATTTAATCCGCACACATACTCAGCTAGCCAATTACAATCCACCGTGAGACAAACGCTCACAGGGTATCCCGGGCAGGGGCACGGCGGATCGTGTCAGTGTTTTTGGTATCAGAGCTAAGGGTTTATTTCATAGATATTGGAGGCTTAGACTGAGATCTAGTTGGAAAAGTCCAAGTGCTAGGAAGTTAGTATTGACCAACATCTGGGGATTGTTGTCTGGCTGTGGTTACATGTTACCATGGTTGACACTAGGTCGGGAGCATCAAGGGGAACTAGAGAACCTGGTGAGGGTTCTAAGAACCTGGTGAGGGTTCTAGTGACCCGGTTGTGGTGAGGCTGGATGAGATATCCAGGGTGCTACAGGGGTTGACAGAGACTATGGCTCAGGTGGCACAGGGTATGAATACCCTTGTGACAGAGATGTTCAGAGATTATGAGGACAGGGGTGCTGTCCAGGAGGAGGATGAACCACAACAGGAGCAGGAAAGGCATGCTGAGCCACAGCAAGTGCCTAGAGCTCAAGAACGCCGAAATCAAGTTCATGAGGAGGAAAGGGAACCAGAGATGATGGAGGCTCCAAGGAGGGGAGACACTCCACATCAAATGAGATTATTGGAGAAGTTCAAGACTGTTGATCCACCTAGCTTTGATGGGACCGGAGATCCTGACAGAGCAGAGGATTGGTTGTCCATTATTAACAGACTCTTCACTTGTGGTGGTTATGAGTCAGAGCAGAGGATGGTTTTGGTACCATTCTTTCTGAGAGGGAGAGCCAGTCTTTGGTGCGATGACGTGATGGAGTTGCTGAGGGAAAGTAATGGCACTCGTCCAGAGCACAAGAAAAAGGTGCTCAAGTGGTCAGACTTCGAGAAGAAGTTCAGACAGGAGTATATCAGTGAAGCTGCACAGGATCAGAGGAGGATCCAGTTTAAGAATCTGACTCAGGGGGAGATGTCAGTACGGGAGTATGAGCAGCGCTACAATTCACTTATCTGGTATGCTCCATATATGTTGGGGAATGATGAGCTGAAAGCTAAGAAGTTTTCTCAGGGTTTGAAACCTGTATTCAGGAGGTATATGGCGACAGTTGATATCAGGAGGTATCGCCAAGTGGTTCAGAAGGCATTGGCCTTGGAAAGGGAATTCGAGGATTCCAGAGCACCCATGAAAAAGGTGGAAGCTGGACCATCCAACTTGGGAAAAAGTGCTGCGAAGTGACCGATTGTGGGGATCCAGGATCCATTTAAGAGGAGGAGGACAGGTTTATGTCCAAGGTACAGACGGTTTCATGGTGGCAGACCATGTACACTGGGTACAGATACCTATAATATATGTGGCCAGAGAGGGCATTGGGCGAGGGACTGCCCAAGAGTTCGACCGATGACAGGACCGCCTCGGACTTTACCTCCAGTACCGCTTGCTATTGGGAATCGGCCTAGTGTGGCCGCAGCAGCAGTTGAGCCGAGAGTTTTCGCCCTGACAAATCAAGTGGCCAGAGAACCGCCCGCCGTTCGAGGTAATTTTACTTTTTAGAATGGTAGTGTTAGAGTACTTTTCGATACGGGAGCTACTCTTTCAGTGATATCTTCTGCCTTGGTAGATAAGCTTAGTTTGCAGCGTGAAATTTCGGGTGAGTTGAGACTCATCAGGACTGTAGGGAGAGGTTTTATTGTGACCAACAAAGTGGTTACTAGGTATCCCTTGCAGTTAGGTGATCATGATTTTTGTTGTGAGTTGTGGGTGATTGAGTTAAGATCATATGATCTGGTGTTGGGAATGGACTGGTTGAGTAAGCATAAGGCACAAATTAATTGTGCGAATCACTCAGTTGACATTATTGATGCTCAGGGAGCTAGAGTGACTTGCACAGGAGGGTTGGCATCTAGTGATAAGAGTTTACACCTTAGACTTATAGATACCATTCCTATAGTTGGTGAAGAAGAGTATTATTCGTTGAATGGAGTAGCTATAGAGGAGGAATTGGGGAGAATTCCTGTAGCTAATCAGTTTCCTGAGGTGTTTCCAGTGGAGTTACCTGGGTTACCACCTAGGAGGGATACTGAGTTTGCTATCCATCTGCAACCAGGGGTTGAGCCTATTTCAGTACCACCTTATAGGATGTCAGCTCCTAAGATGGATGAATTGAAGAAGCAGTTGGAGGAACTGCTAAGGAAGGGCTTTATAAGGCCAAGTGTATCACCATGGGGAGCTCCAGTGTTATTTGTGAAGAAGAAAGCTGGAACTTTCAGGTTGTGCATCGATTACAGGAAGTTGAATGCAGTGACAGTTAAGAATAAGTATCCACTTCCTAGAATTGATGATTTGTTTGACAGACTCAGAGGAGCGAGAGTGTTTTCCAGGATTGATCTTCGGTCTGGGTATTTTCAGATCAGAGTTAAGGAGGAAGACATTCCGAAGACTGCCTTCAGGATAAGGTACGGACATTATGAGTATACGGTTATGCCTTTCGGTATGACTAATGCTCCAGCAGTGTTTATGGAAGCTATGAATCGGATCTTTAAGCCATTTTTGGATCAGTTTGTTGAAGTCTTCATCGATGATATTCTGGTTTATTCACAGTCTACAGCAGAGCATGAGGAGCACCTTAGAACAGTTTTGCAAGTGCTGAAGGATAATCAGTACTATGCAAAATTGTCTAAGTGTGAGTTTTGGTCCGAGAGGATTCAGTTTTTGGGGCATATCATCAGTGCTCAGGGTTTGTCAGTTGATCCTGAAAAAGTTCAAGCAGTAGTTGAATGGAAAAGACCGGCTACAGTTATAAAGGTCAGAAGTTTCTTGGGGTTAGCAGGCTACTACAGACGCTTCATAGAGAAATTCTCCGTGATAGCTACACCGTTGACAGCATTGACCAAGAAAACTCAGAAGTTTGAGTGGACACCGAAGTGTGAAGAAGCTTACATGAAGTTGAAGGAAAAGTTGACTAGTGCACCTATACTTGTCTTGCCAGATCCGGACAGAGCCTTTACAGTTTATACTGATGCATCAGGTTCAGGTTTGGGGTATGTGTTGATGCAGGACAGTCAGGTGATTGCTTATGGTTTGAGACAGCTAAGGCCTAATGAGTTGAACTATCCTATTCATGATCTTGAGCTTGCAGCAATGATTTTTGCACTGAAGTTGTGGAGGCATTATTTGATGGGAAGGTCGTTTAGAATCTTCACCGATCATAAGAGTTTGAAGTATTTGTTTACTCAGAAGGATCTAAACATGAGGCAGCGGCGATGGATTAAGTACATAAAAGATTATGATGGATTAAGTACATAAAAAATTATGACTGTTCGATTGAGTACTGTGCTGGTAAGGGAAATGTGGTAGCAGATGCTTTGAGCCGGAAGTATACGGGAGTGATCTTATCCAAGGATCAGGCTACGGACTCCTCTGAAGGAGTATTGAGGGACTGTTTCTTAGCTTTGCATGAATTATGGCAAAGTCGAGAAAAATCCCTAGTTTACGTTTTGGAAGTTCAGTCAGCTTGGTTAGTCAGAGTCAGAGAAGCTCAGTTGAAAGATCCATTATTGAAGAAGATTTCAGGTGAAGCTAAGTCTGGTACTTTGAAGAAGGAATTCAGATACAGAGATGGAATACTGCATTATGGTGATCGACTCTATGTACCGAATGTTGAGGGACTTAGGCAGCAAGTCCTACAGGAGGCATATAGCAGCGCTTTGAGTATCCACCCTGGTGTTAGTAAGATGTATCAAGATCTGAAGACACATTTTTGGTGGCCAGGATTGAAGAGAGATGTACGAGGACATGTGGCAAAGTGTTTGACATGTCAGGTGGTGAAAGCTGAACATCAGAAACCAGCAGGCACACTACAGAGTCTATCTCTGCCAGTGAGGAAGTGGGGATCCATTACTATGGATTTCCTAGTGGGCCTACCTACCACCCGGAGTCAGCATGATGCTATTTGGGTGGTGGTTGATAGATTGACGAAGTCGGCACACTTTATACCGATCAGAGTCACCTACACATTGGAGAAGTTGGCTCAGTTGTATCTCAGGGAGATTGTGAGACTCCATGGGATACCGGATCAAATCATATCAGACAGAGATCCACGATTTACATCACGGTTTTGGAATGCTTTTCAAGAAGCATTGGGCAGTAAAGTTAGCCTCAGTACTGCTTTTCATCCACAGACTGACGGGCAATCCGAGAGGGTGATTCAGACTTTGGAGGACATGTTACGCATGTGTGTCATTGACTTTAGTGGTGATTGGGATCAGTACTTACCACTGATTGAATTTGCCTATAATAACAGTCATCAATCTGTTATTGGAATGGTGCCCTATGAAGCTTTGTATGGGAGACGGTGTATGACACCTCATTGTTGGGCAGATCCAGCAGACAGAGTAGTCATTGGACCTGAAATCATAGTTGACACAACAGCTAAGATTAAGTTGATTCAGCAAAGGATCAAGACCGCCAATGACAGGCAGACTAAGTATGCGAACTTGAGAAGAAGAGATTTAAGTTTTGAAGTTGGTGATAAGGTGCTTTTGAAAGTGTCGCCCATGAGAGGAGTTAATCGTTTTGGGCAGAGGGGCAAGTTAGCTCCTAGGTTTATTGGACCTTATGAAGTGTTGGAAAAAGTCAGAAAAGTTGCTTATCGGTTGGCATTACCACCTAACTTATCTCAGGTGCACAACGTATTTCACGTTAGTCTACTCAGGAAGTGCACAGTGGAACTGGGACAGGTAGTAAATCCTTCAGTAATACCTATTCAGGAGGACTTGACCTACGAGGAGAAACCAGTTCAGATATTGGATAGGCAAGTCAAGAAACTGCGGACTAAGTGGATTCCGATGGTTAAGATCCTTTGGTCTAACCATAGTGAGGAGGAAGCTACCTGGGAGACGGAGCAGGATATGCTGAAAAGGTATCCTAGTGTTTTTCCAGAGTTGTAACGGAATTTGGGGGACCAAATTCAAGAAGGAGGGGAGAATGTTATGACCCTTCTTGAGGAAGGTAAAGAGTTTTGAATTAAGTTTAGAAGTTTAATTTAAGTTTACTTAGCAAGAATAAAGGAGTTTACCGAAGTTCACTAAGTTCTGACAAGAATAAAGCACTGAACAAAGTTCATGGGCAAAATGGTAATTTTGCACCCTGAGTAGCCGAGACGAGTCCCGAGTGTTTTAAAATGAATTTTTAGAACTTAACTCTTAACTATAACTCAAACTTGACAAATAGACAAGAATTGAATCAAGAACTGTTAAGTTACAAAGATGGGGGACCTAATTGCACTTAACTTGAAACCTTGGTGATCTTGGTGTTAAATGAGGGTTTAAGAAGGGAAAGAGGAGGAGAAGTTTCCATTAACACATTCTTAAGCTTCCCTCACTCATTTCTCTCTCAAATTGAACTTGGAATCAAGTGATCTTGGTGTCAAGAGGTGCAATTAAGGGTGAATAAGCTAGGAGGAAGCATTTCCAACCTTGAAATCATGTTTTTGAAGCTTGGAAGGACGTTTTTCTCCTTCCCCTGTTTTTGAACGAGGTAAGAGTTGTGTTCTTGATTGAATTCATGGTATTTGGTTGATTAGAAGCTTGGGTTTTGGTTAGGAGGCTTGAATTTGATGTTTGGAGCTTTGTTTTTGGATTGGAACTTGTGTAGAACTTTGGGAGCTTGCTTGAACGAAAAGGGGTTTTGATTCTTGCTTGTTAATTGGAGTTGAGGTAAGGGAGAAGTGTTTTTATGTTCATGGAATGCTATTGGCTTGGAATTGCTTGAGAAATTTGAGTAGTTTTTGGCTAAGGCATTGAGAAACATTTTGGCGAATTATGGTGCACTAGCGGGATTGAGAAGAATTGTTTAATGTTACGATACATCATAGCTTAGCTTTTGATAGTTGGTTATGTTCCTTGCAACATGTAATTTGTGTGTATGAAATTTGGAGGCATTCCATGCATGTTTGATATGTGTGGGAAGTGTCCAAAGTTCATAGCAACAAAATCGGGGTTTTCTGGGCATTTTGCAGGTTTGGCGAAGCGTCGCCAATCCCCACGAGTTCCCACGACGCGTCGCCAATCCAGAAAAATGTTTCAGAACATCGACAACTGTGGCGACGCGTCGCCAAGACAGCATTTGACACCCGGTTTTGTTTTCAGCATAACTTTCTGCTCGGGCGTCCGATTGAGGTGATTCAAGATTCCACTCGAAGCTAAGAGGGAGTACTATCACCTCAATGTTTTTAAAACACTTAAAATGCCTCAGTTTTAGATTTATATTAACTCAAAGTGAAGGCAAGTTTTTAAGGAAACTATGTTGCAAATGAACATAATTAGCTACCACTAGTTCAGGTGAGAGGTTTAGAACCCTCGTCGGCCTAGCTGTGCCGTAGCCATGGGGCCATGAGGCAAAACCTTGTTCATCTAGTCTACATCAACGAGGCCCTGCGTCCCAGTCTACAAAGTCCCACCATAATTCCCCTGCGTAACAACTAGGTGAGAGGTTTTATGATTGTTTGTGGCTTGCTAAGGTTCGCCCTTGGGCCGAGTGCCAGGTTGCTAAGTAGTTGCACTTGGCCTGGTAAGGAGGACTACTTGAGGAGAGGTCTACGGACCTGGTTATATGCATATATACTAGTACCCTCATGCTGTGTGAGCTCGTAGCCAGAGTCCTAGGTTTTTCTTGCAGGTGCTTGGCAGACCCCTTACTGAGAATTATTGAATTCTCACTCCTTGTTTGTTATGCAGAGCCTGGAGTAGCTGGACCAGATAATCGTTGAGGATTATCACGGTAGTACCTTTTTGGTGTGTAATGGTAAGGTAGTTGAGAAACCTTGACTTTCTAGTTTGCCTAAGTGCTCAGTTGGTTTGTTGGTCAGGTAGCAGTACTAACTTGTTTCTTCCTTTGGCTGTAGAGCCTAGTAGCACTTGGCAGAGGATTTGTGAGACTCGCCACTGGGACGGGTGTCCAAAGTGGGAGCTAGGGTAAAGAGATCTCAGCAAAGTCTTGTATTTTGATACAGTACTTTCTTTTGCCTCCATAATCTATGTTATAAAGAGTCCTTGACTCAGGATTGTTCTTGGGTGGGAGCATTAGTTACTTCATTGTATGAATGCTTTCACGAGTTGTTTATGTGTAGTTAACCGCACAAATTGTTGATTTTGATATGCTTTGGCAGTTTGTATATATTTGTGCAGAAATTACTCGGCCGAGTTCTTATTTTAATCTTTTATGGTTTTAATAAACCAAGTCAAAGCATAAGATCATACATATTGCTTTTTTAGGTTAATCAACTAGTAGCATCGGATTTAATCCAAACACATACTCAGCTAGCCAATTACAATCCACCGTGAGACATACGCTCACAGGGATAGGCAGGGGCATGGGGGATCGTGTCATACTCAAGTTAATGAAATATGTGATTGATGACTTTTGGATCTGCTTGATGCATTAGAAAGAACAAGTACTTAATTGAAGTATTAATCGAATGGTAAAATTGATGGAATTTTGTCCCTGAAGTGTACAATGCACCATGCAATGAAGTAGGCTTAGCTAGGCTAGCATTTCAGCCAATTTTATTGCCATTCGGCTTAACTGGGATTATGGATGGCTCCATTCACTAGTCTAGCATACAATTCAGTTTGAAGCTCTATTTCAACATAGCCAGGTTGTTCTTGGTGAAGGTAGCTTGGGTCTTAAGCAATTAATTGAGTGAAAAATTATAAAAGTAGAACTTGTGTGCACCGAATGTGTTGGCATGTTGTTTCGGCCATGGAAGGATTGGAAGCTGCTGCTAAGAGATCAATAATGGAGGTAAGGATCATTACATGTGTATTCACTTTGAATGCTATGTTATTTGCATGATTTAAGTGAATTTCTAGACCCTTAAGGGATGACTGTGTGGTCGGATGAACCTAAGAGGCTGTTAGGGGCTAGGATCACTCCAGTGATTATGTTATGCAAATTAGCTAAGTTATGAGCAAGCATTAGGGCTTTGATTTTGGGTTGTCCAACTCAAATTCCATACCCTGGAGCTCTATGTGTAGTGTTAAGTTCACTAAATGGTTAAATTGAAATAAAATAGGATAAGCGTACGCTTGCTAGGCCCTAGAGGCTGCTTAAGTGTAGCTAGTGTGTGTTGTGTGTGTGCTATATGATTCAAAAACATTGGTTATGCATTCTAACCCTAATATAGTTGCTTATATACATTTACATGCTTGCTGCTTCCTTATCTTCTTTGATTACCTTATAAGTTATTGGAGATTGTGGCTTAGCACTAGAGTATTTGCAATATTGGTGTGTTTGTAGGCTTACAAGCTATATAATCCTTATTGAGTTTATGAAAACTCATGCCCTATCCTTATTAATTTCAAGGAAATGTCCTAAGTGACTGACCTTGGAGAGTTGCTTTAGTTGTGACATTTTATTTTATGCACTGATGTGTTTTGATTTCTAATGCTTAACAGTTTTGATTTGTAGCTTAAGTGCTTATGGGGAAAAGTGAATCAAAGTTGGCTTGCAGGCACTTAAATGCTGTGGAAGTAAGGAAAATTGTTGTCTCAAAGCTAAGTTAGTGCCCAGGGATTTTGTGGAAGTTAAGTGAATATTTATATGTACCAAGCGCAAATATAGGCAAGAAGGGGTGCAAGTAGGCCTACCGTGTATGTGTATATGTTTGGAACATGTGCCTAGAATGATAAATGTTTTTTGAAATGAAATCACTATAGTTTTGGTTATACATGCGTTATGTTTGAATGAGAAATCTTGTGGAGGTGTTAACTTGTGGCACTTGTTGGGTAGAATAACTGTTACTTGATGCCTACACCTCTTGGCGCATGAAACCATGCCCTCGGGCTATTACTATATTCTGAAAGCATGCCTTCGTGTCCTGGTTATGTATAGAGCTAGTGCAATGTGCCACCCCCGTGCCCTAGGCATACATCCTAGGTGCCCCCAATCATGTCCTGGAAACGTAACCCGTATAGTGTAACAACGACTTGTGCACTAATCTTGCTATTATGGCCCTTAGGCAATGGGCCCACAATGGCAAGGTTATTCTTTTAATTCAACCAAAATCCCTAGTTTATTACCTCAATTAGTTTTGATTAGCAAGTTGAGTAAGTTTATTAACGGTCAGATGGTTCCCAGATCAGTTTGGCACCTAAGTGTCAGTTACCACCATACAAAAATGGGAGAATTATAAGTGTGACATAATGGTCAAAAAGCCATTATCTTGTATAATTTTCTTCATAGTGTTTGAGGTGTAAGGGGTAAAAGGTATAATGAACACCTCCTTAAAAGTGTTCCAAGTTGGTAACTTGGCCCCCAAAAAAAACCTTAAAGGTTGCTTGTTTGTCAAGCAACCTATGGACTTTTTTGTAAGGTTTGGGAAATTTGGGTACTCAATTGTAAAACTTTCACAAAAGAGCTTTGGAGAGGTATGGGAAGGATATGAATGGTATAAAAGTGCTATTGGGGGACCAAATTGCTCATGGAAGATAACTAAGGACAAAGAAAACAGAAAAAGGCATAAAGGAACTAAGTGTTATAATGTAGGCCATAGGATGTGTATGTCTTTGACTTAAGTCAAATGAAGCAATTTGGAGTTTTCCCACCTAGGGAAGGGTGGCTATGGCTTGTAAATGGGTCAAAAATGTTGGGCACATGTGTACCAATGAGTTTAAAATGGAGAAACCATAACTAGTGAGAAGGAAAATGACATAAAGCAAGGTTAAGCTTGTTTAAGTGTATTTTGTGCCCTTAAGCTCATTTAAGGCCATTTAAGTGGCCAATTCACTTATCTCTCTCTCATTTTCCACCTCCTCTAGCCCAAGAATGCAGCACACTTCCTCTATAGCTACCACACCTTCAAACTTGCAATTGATTGAAATTGAAGGCAAAAGGAAGCAATTGGAAGCAAACTAGAGCTATTGCTTGGATACTTCAAGGATCAAGCTTCATTTTTGGCCTACCCACTTTGGTAAGGGTCTTTTACTCTCATGGCTTGTTTTATGTATTTTCAAACAACCATGGAGCTAGGGCTAAGCTTGGAAGAAATCCATGAGCTTGACGAACCAAGTTTAGTGAGGTGAGTGCACTTACTGTAGGTTTTGTAACCAAGTTTGAAGTGCACAATGATGACAGTGAAGTGAGGGTCTCTAGAGCCCAAAGTTAGTACTAACTAGTGTTAAAATCCTCCTAAGACTAACCACTAGCTTGAGGAGGGTTGCCATAGTGATTTGGTTATGTTTATTATGTGTTTTATGGATGAACCTATGGTTATTGTTACTGCCGTATTTCATGTGTTTGTTGGTTCTGAATGGCTACTGAATTTGTTTGTTATATCTTGTATATGTGCATTGTGTTTTTTGTGTTTTAGTGTCTCTGGATGCAGGTTTTAATGATGGTTACATTGCCTATTGAATCCAAGTGCTACCCTTACTAAGTTTCTCAATGAAACTTACTCCCCTCAATTCTGTCATTTCAGGTCCAGCAGAAAGATCTCATTCAAACTGACATTTGTTGTTTTAGTTTTGATCTGGAAAGTTTGGTGATTTTAGGAGCACATTTGGTATTTTTAGTGATGCTACTTATTATGTTGTGTAGCAGCTTTCCAGCATCCTGTTCTGGAGTCCCTTCTGTATTAGGCACTCCTATAACCTAATGTGTGTATTTAGCTGAGTTAAGACCATTTTGTAGTACATGGATGCATGTACATGTAGTGTATGTAAAATGAGACAAGTATGTGAACATTTGTGTACTGTTTTGGCTACGTAAGTGATGTGGTGCAAAGTTGCCTAAGTGTGAATGATGGGCTACTTACTTGTAAATTATGTTTTAGCCACATATGGTTGTTAAATGGAAGTAAATGTATTTCCTATGTGTAATGGACATATATGGGGTAGCCTTGGAGGGCTTTCCCTTTGTGAATAAAGGGTTTGCATACTTATGAAATTTTGTATGGGCAAAATGGTCATAAAGTGACTAGAATTTTGACTCTGTACTTAAAGTTCTATATCTCCCTATGTAGAAGGAATATTAGTATAAAATTCTAACCACACTTACAAACAATCTACAGGTTGAACTTGGATTTGGAATTTCTGAATTTGGAGCCTTGTAG